>JARFXV010000901.1:0-309290 GCA_031761425.1 Cosmopolites sordidus
CGTTGAAGAGTCACGACGTTTCGCCAAAATCTCATTTGGCATTTTCAAAGTGTTTGTCCGCTTCCACTGAACAGTCTAACTCGAAGTTATACTTACTTACTTACTTACTTTTTACTTGTTCTATTAGCTTTCCATTTAATTATATGTTATGTTTCTTGTTTTCTTTGGATATGATCAAACCACATTGTCTTGTGTATATTAATTTTAATTTTTATTTTTGTCAGCTTTTTGTTCAAAATTTCTAAGTTGTGTTCAAGGTTTTTTTCTGTATCCGCTACTATGGCCATATCATCTGCAAACATCAATTCGGTCAATTCAATCTTTTGCAATTTTCAGTGTCCGAATTTTAACGTTTTAATCGTTTTCTTTGCTTCCTTTAACGCTTCGACTACAATCGAGAATAACGAAGGACTCAGAACACATCCTTGTTTTACTCCGATAGTTGTCGTAATTTTATTCGATTCCTCATTGTTTGTCCTCACGAAGTTTTTGTTGTGTCTTTATTAGTTCGACTGTCCTATATATTTTTCGTTTTTCTAGCGTTTTTCATATATCCTCTCTTTAATTGATCAAAAGCTTTTCCTAAGTCTATGAAACAGGTATGTATATCTCTGTTATTTTTAATTAATTTTTCGCTTGTTTGTCTTATGATGAACACTAGAGCTTGCGTGATCCTTCCCCTCTCTTAAATCGACATTGTGTTTCCTCCATTGTCATCTAGATTTTGCTCCTTATCCTTTTCTCCAATATTCTGGTTATAACCTTTCCTGGTTTGCTGGTCAACGTTATTCCCCTATAATTATTGCAGTCTCGCTTGTCACCCCCTTTATGTATTGGCAATATGATTTTAGAGTTCCATTCCTTTGGGACTTTTACCTTTTTCATAATGTCATTCAACAATCCTGTCAGGCTTCTTACTGCTTCCTCTCCACATATTTTATCATTTCTGGTGTTATACTGTCTCTACCCGGTGCCTTCCCACCTTTAAATTCTCTATTGCTTCATATAGCTCTTCTTCTTGTATCATATCTATTTTTTGAATATCGCCTATAGGATTCTCTTGGTTTTCTGTTATACTTGTTCCCGTGTCAGTTAGTTCTCCAAAATATTCTCTCCATTTTTCCATTATTTCATCTTCCTGCGTAATTACATTTCCGTTCTTGTTTTTTATATTCATCATACTCTACTCAATTTTCTGTCTTAGCTGCTTTAGGGTTCCGTAGAATAACTTTTGGTTTTCTCTATAGTTTTCAGTCATATTTTCCTCAAATCTTATCCATGATTTTTGCTTCGCTTTCTTCACTTCTGTATTTACTTCTTTTCGTTTTTTCTTTATATATTTTGTGATCTTCATTTTTTGTATCCAGATATATTTTCCATATTTCCTTTAAGTCCCCAATCTTCCTTTGTAATTTCTTTGTCCACCATTCTTTTTACTTCATGTTTTTATTTACAGTTTTTGTCGTTCCAAAGTTTCCTTTTGCGGCCTCCAGTATTACATCCTTGAAAAACTCCCATTTTTCCTCCACTCATCTCTTTTCTTCTTGCTCTTCAAATTTCCTGTTTACTATTTCTTGGTATTTCCTCTGGTAACTTGTTTCCTGGTAACTTGCTTTATATTTTCCTTTACTCTCTTTCTTCTTTTATCTGGTTTTTTTTGGAATAGGATTTTCGACAGTACAAAAAACTCTACAAAAGGTGTAAAGGTAAGGCCAAGTAGGAGGCGTAACAAATGCTGAACGTGGCGTTCTTACAACTATGGTATGCGCGCTCAGTGCTGCTGAGTCTTATGTTCCTCCGCTCATCATTTTTAAAAGAAAAAAAATCAACAAATATCTTCAAATTGGAGCACCCCCGGCAAGCTTTTCAAGATAAGAAAGGCCTTTTACTGCTTGATGGGCATACGACTCATAGCAAGAACTTAAACGTTTGTACCTTTGCTAGAGAAAATGGCATAGTATTACTGCAGTTGCCTGGGCACACCCCCCATCGTTTGCAACATCTAGATGTTGCTTTCTTTTTTCCGCTACAGAAATATTTTGTTCAGGCGCAAGGAATTTTTCTTCGTCAATATAAAGGCGATAAGATATATCAAACTCAAATTTCTAAATTGCTAAATGAAGCATATGGCAGAGCGGCAACTGTGGCAGTAGCTGAAAATGCCTTTCGTGCTAGTGGTATTTGGCCAGATAACAGACATGTCTTTTAGGATCATCGGTTTGCACCATCAGATATGCTACAACCTCAACATTGTGGTAATGTTACTGACATTGAAATAATTACTGGAAATTTAGCAAGTGCGTCAATACCCAATGACGGTGAAAGCGGTAGTGATTACGCTGTTGTTTATATTTCTCAGGAGAAAAAGCGTAAAAACTTTGAGGATATTCTCATAAAATATCACCGCTACCAACACAAAATCCACAGCCAGGTCCATCGGCTTCTCGAGCACAAAGAAGTATTGGTCAGAATGCACAATTATTATCAACTATTGATAACGTTCTGGAATTAAACCGTAGCATCGAAGGAACGATTACAAAGACAAAACCACAAAATATTGGGAAGAAAACATGTGGCAAAGAAGAGAAGATTAAAAAGAAAAAACAAAGAGTACACGTGAAAACTACATGGTTTTGTACCATATGTGATAAAATAAGGAAAGAAGAGATGATTCAATGCATTACATGTTACGCTTGGGTTCATGTACTTAATGAGTTATTATACTTAATGGTCTATTCTAAGGAACTAGTGGTCTATCGCAAGAAACCGGTTTCCCTGGATGGACCAAACACTCAATTTTTAAAAATTAATTTTTTATGATAATAATAAGTAAAAAAAAAAGAAAATAATATGTTAGTTTGAAGATTACACTAGTACAATTATTTTCCACCTAAATGTTTTTATTAAAAATGCTTTTACAAGCTCATATTTAAAAAAAAATGTTTAAGTCGTCCAAATTCGGCAACTCTCCCATAATTGTTATTGGATCTATCTGGTTTTGAAAGTAATATTCTGATAATTATCTGTTTTTGAAACTAACTAAAATATTTATAAGCCAATATAGAGTTGATGAATCGGGAATTGAACCTTAAAGTTTATGGTATACGTAAAAAATGTTTTAACCTTACAAAATCGGCCTAATTTTAATTATGCAAAAACTATTTGGGATTGAAACTAAACGATTCACTTTTCGTCGTAAAATTTTGAATGATATATCAATAAAAACTTTAATGCTAGTTTAATTCTTTTTGGTAATAATATAACAAAAAAAAACAACAAAAGTGAACAATTGCAAAAATGAAAATAATTTTCATAGTTATTTCAGTACTACTATTATAAAAAATCTCTATATCTGCAAACAACGTTTGGTCATTGATGAATCGCGTTTATTAATCAAATCAATAAATGTGAAGAATAGATCTGGAAATTTATATAATTTAATATACTAAGGTATAACTAACATTGCACATTATATTTCTCAAAAATGAAGGAGCCGATTAATAATTTAGAATTTTGCATAAATAATACAAAACAATAAAATGAGAATGATAATTAAGAACAGCAAATTAACAATTGTTAAAACAGTTTGTTTTAATAGGAAAATTATTCTTGGAGTTAAAATTGCTAACTTTAATTGCTAAAGAAACACTTAAAAAGATACAAGAGATAAAACAATTAAAAAAAAACACTCCCAAAAAGCTTCCAATAAATTCTCATTAATCTCATTAATTTTTCTCTTATTCTCATTAATTTTTGTATCATAAAAAAGGGTCGCTAAACTTTCTGTGCTATATTAAGAACAAGTCATGGACAATGGCGAGATATGATAAGAAGATTAGGGTCAATACACAATAACCAATTTTACAGATGCCATCAACTATAATATCAACGAGTGATATGATACAATTGCTACAAATGAAAAAATAAAGTGAAAGTGAACTAACAAAAAGCAGCTGTATGTTATTGTAAAGAAAGTAAAAAATTAAACAAAATATAATAAATTATATCAAAACGGTAACGTTACATAAACGGTAACGTTTTGCGGAAAGACCCAGAATGGAACAATCACATTAATAATGGTTCCTATAATAGCTTAATTCTCTTTACTGCGATATAATAGTATAGACTAAACCAAAGTGAACAATTTTTAAAATAATTTTTTTCATGGTTCTAGGTCCCAATATGAAAAACTGTAAAATAGAACTAAATAGATTGTACAGTCTATTTGCAAACCAATAAGCTGATATCACCTTGAATTCGTTGCTGTTGAATTTCTTAGTGGAGGGGTATGACGAAGTCTTCTCCTTACCGGTCCCCACTTTAAACATTTCACTTAGATTGAAGAACCACTTTTATTTCTTCAGCTATCCAGTTAGTGCATAATCGCGACTTGTGCTGTCACATTTGAGGAGAATTTTTCGTTTCTATATGGGTAAAGTGCATTAGCTCCTGCGTGTGATTGGTGCGACCCAATAATTTTTAGTGAAAATAGTGAAAATTCCAAAATTATAATCATGCTACCGATTTACGTTATAGCCGTTGTATTGTTATTGACATCTTTCGGTGAGTTTTTTTTTATTATTTAATTATTTTGGATTATGTTTTCTTAAAATTATTTTGTATGTATGTGTAACAATATTAACAGCTAAGCACGCATACATTTAGAGGTGCAGTGCTCTATTTGTTAATAAAGTTAAAAAAATAGTAAACAAATAGTTTCACAAATATTTTTTTACAATCACAAACTTAGAAATTTACAAGTTTAATATTGACCTGCATTATTAAAACCTAAACAAATTTAATTCTTTTTGAATATAGCAGAAATAAAAAATCTAGAAATGATTTATTGCAGTCTTTATAAAAGTCAAAGCATACTTCTTAGAAATTTTAAAAACTTTAATTTTTTTGTTATAAAATATTTATTTGCATTGATTAAAAATTTATTTATATAAGATCCGTAATTAAATAATTGTTGATTTAATTTTTAGCATTAATTAAAGTATATTAAAATTTATTTATTGGTCCTCTATTTTAAGTGTATATATTTTTTTTATAAAGTAAATTTGCAGTACATAACAATATTTAGAATTTTAATTTTGAGAACGTGTCTATTATTTATTCTGACACCGAAACATTTTATACAGGGTTATGCCATCATTTGTAGAAATGTTTTGTTCATGATTTATTAGCAATGAGCTTGTTTAATTATTCAGGTAAATATCACTTATGTTTCCAGTCTAGAGTTTAGAAATTTTATGCAATCACAGGATTCGAAATCTTAATTATCAAATGCTTTTTTAATTAAATAATTATTTAATCAATCCTGAAATGTATGTATCGTAAAATTACAAACTGATTATAGTTAAGATCTTCATGAAATTAACGCTATAATTTATTGCCGATTTTAAGTATATTTTATATATTTTAAATAAATTTACAGTAAACCAAAATAAACGAAATTTCAATTTTGAAAAGTATTATTAAAAAAGGAAACGAAATCTCGATATTGTTCAAAATATAAACAACAATTCTAAACCAATAATTATTACTACAAGTTCTGCATTAAATAAAATTAAAATTATGTTGAATTATTATTGTAATTACGAAATTTTGAATCAATATATACAGGGTATGTATTAAAATGACTTTGAAGCTATGGTATTAAAACGTAAATAATTACAACCCTAGGATTAATGTATAGAGAGGCTTCATTAAAACATCATATAAATATTGGATATTTACATTATTATTTATATGTTTGTTGTATATTATATATGGTTTTTCATATTTATTTCGCACTAAACTGTAGTTTAATCTAAGTATTATCCTTAAATTATTCCGACAAATATTATTAAAATATTTTATAAGAAATCTGATACAGGTTTTTTTTTAACTTTATTTGGGTCAGTGTAATGTTAAGCTCTTCTGCACATTTAAAAATAACAAGTCATCAACGATTTGTGTTTATTTATTTAGCGAAAAGCGAAAGCGTTTTATAGAATCATTGGATGGTAAATAACGGCATACTGTATGTAAACATAACCTCTATTCATGCAAATAACCGAGGTCTTTTTTTATACCGAGAGGTTTGTCCTTTTTTGTGCCTTCTGTCTCCTTTGCATTCAAATCATTGTTTGATTGGAACTAAATTATTTTTAAGTTAAAGTAAAATATTGCTTTCTGTAACTATTTTTTAGACAGCTGCCGAAGAGTGTCTTACAATATGATCAAAATTTTGCTTTAGAGACTTTAGAGAATAAGTATTCCATACTTTTCGATTATTTTAGACTGTACATCAGCTAGATGATAACTTAAATGATAAATTTCCTTAGTCCTAAAAATACAATCCTTAGTATCCCTTTTTCAACAAATAGTCGAACATTATCTTCATAGTTTCAACTATATTTTTCTTCCTTTCAGTTATAGACCGTTTTCCTTCAGAGAGGCACAAATGATTTTCATAGAGTGCAAATAATGAACTTATTGCAACCAAAGTCTTCATTACTATTTTTACGCTGTATACGCAGGTTGAGTTCTTCATCAAAACATATATTACTTTGAGAGGTTGGGTAGACAGCGCTATAATTTTTTAATTGCTAGAAATTTTTATTGTAGAAAGAATTATTATCATAGAATCTATTATACAACAAGACTAACTGTTTTACCTTTATTTTCAAAAAGTCGTTATTTTGAATAGAAATTAAATATAGTTATGCAGAAACTTCATTCCTGTATTCATCATAATACTCAATATGATTTATTAAATAAGTCCAATTAAAATAAGTTCTAATATAATACAATATACATGTAGCAATAGATTTTAATACAAGTTTTAAAAATAAAAAAAAAATCTATTAACTGTTATTTTCTAGGTTTTATATTATTCAGTGCTTTCATTATCAGTGTCTGTACTATTGAGTGTCAAAATATAGAAAATACTTGTTCTAAAACTGCTTAAGGTTTTTTTTGCCGTGAAAAAAAATGTATGCACAGAAAGAATGGAATACAATTAATAAAAGAAACAATTAAAACATAGTTAAAGCTATTTATTTAATTAAAGGACTTACTTAATAGCCTTGAAAATCATATGATGAAATTACCTTAAAAAGATGTAAAAATAAATATTAATAAAATACATAACTTTTCTCTAAATACGCCAAAATTTCCAGGTTTTTTGATTTGATTTTCCTAAATTATATCATATTAATTTTCTGGGTCAATATGACATTTAATCTAATGAATAGCGTGCATATATATGCAGAAGTACCTTAAGTATACGAACATATTTATTATACTCTTACTTGACTCATGCGCTTAATGCAGTTCTTTCATAATCAAAATTGACTCATAAATTATAGATGAATTGTTTTGTAAACTTGCAATTATTTTCAAGACGATAATAGAAACATTCGCTGGTAAAAGAACTACAAAGGCTATTATGTTTTTACTTTATTAAAATTAATTTTCGAATATTGTTTCCAATTGCATCAGCATTTATTATTTGTCAGTTACTATATCTCTGAATAACTGTCGTTGTTATATAACAGTTTAACTTAGTACAATGACTGTTAAATTAAACATGCCTTTGTTATTCTTTTTCCTTAATTTAGCCGCGCAATTCACTAAACAAAAAGAATACAAACAAACGATGTTCACATTAACAAGTTGCATATTTTATTTTATACAATTATTTAAACCTGCAAATGTAAGGTTGATAAAAAAATCAAGATATAGACACAAATTAAACTTATTACACAACATCCAAGGTGAAATGCTGAAAATTGCCTTGATAAAATAAGGTTAATTCTAGTTAGGAAATAGCTAGTTAAAAGGTGAAAAACAAATTACAGAATATATTTAATTAAAATAATGCACCTTTTGAATCACATATGTGCATATGTAATTTTTTGAAAAATAAAATGGTCTAAAAGCGTTATACTTTTATATTATCATCGAGTCTGATAATAATTAATAATGTTTTCTATTGAGCGCTATTATATTTATTAGAGCAATAATTGATCAAGATATTACATAATTTGTTTTACGCCATGACTACTAATTACCATTAGGGAGGGTATTTTCTTTTTAGCGAAATCTCTGTTATTATTCATTGTGTATCTTGCAACAAGAACTCCTGGATATTTGGTTATATCAAATCTAAGTATTTTGGAAGTATTCTGCCATATTATTAGGCTAATTGAAAAGTGCGCGGACAACAGCTATATAATCTACTGCATTTTGAAGTTTCATCCTTCATATGAACATACCGTTGGAAAAAAAAGTATTGAGCTTAAGGGAGAATATACGGATGAATAAAGTAATTTTGTTCAACTATAAACATGTTTTATCATTTTCGCTCCACGAAATATTTCAGTTAGCCTAATATATGCTTCTGCGAGTAAAAGGGCCATCCTTTAGAAAATGTAGCAAAAATTGTTTAGTCGCAGTCGAACTTTTTTATATTTTTTAGGTTCAAATAACTAATTTTAACATTTTGATGTATAGTGTCGTTCTCTCAATTAAACTGATTTATATTATTTACATCCAACTTTTTGAATATCTTCCACATTCTTATCGTTAAAATCTTTCTTAAAATCAAAATTAATCATTATTGTCCATTACACGGGCGTAGCCACGGGGGGTTTTTGGGGGTTCAACACCCCCCGAAATAAGCCAAATATTACCTAATATTATACAGAAAAAATACGAGGAGTGAAGAGAGTTAAATTATTACATTTGAATTGAATATATATCCGAACTAGTGGACGTTGCGCACAGTAACGCCATCTCTTGTCATTTCATTTCATGTAAGTATATTTTTGTTGTTTTAGTTACTTCAAACTAACCCCCCCCCCCCCCCCCCCCAAACTAAATCCTGGCTACGCCCGTGGTCCATTACATCTAATTGGTTTTCTCCTGGCTAGATTAGATTTTTAGCTTAACTGACTGTGCTCATGGTTTTCCAGTATGTATGTAATACGGATGGTTGTTAATTAGTAGTTACTGTTTTAGTCTCTAAGTTATGAGACTTTTACAGTTCAAAATTGTAAAGTATATCCGACTTATTGCCGACTTTATTCAAAACGAATTACAAGGATTTCTGGATATAATGAGGTTTATATGTATTTATAATACCATGATATAACGGTAGAAGTATCGAACTTACATTTGCCGATAGGAATAAGTTTTTTTTTGCTATTTGGTTGATTTATATATTTCGGGTAGTTTGGGGCAGTATCCAGTCTCAGTAGAAATTTTAAATTAATTAAACATATATTCAAACCATTTTAATGCATACATTATAAAAAGAGGAAAACGATTGGTATTAAAATATTCTACGAACAAAATTAGGTAGGTAAATTTGACACAGCTTACCCAAGCAATCGATGCTAACTGTTAAAAACCCTTATGACTGTCCCTTCATTTATAAATTATGTTGTGTTATAGAGGAAATTCCCTGTCATGTTTTACGAGGAAGTTCCCTAAATTTCAAGAGTATTAAATCCAATTGAAAAGTATTTCTTCAACAAATTATACCAGTTATCGAAACATGGTTATAACATATGAATTAAAATGTTAGATCACAATCTCACAATCTATTCCGTATTTATTTATTTTTTCCATTAGGGGCAATTTTCTCTAATCTTTTCTGTTTTTCTCCTTTTTTCTCATAAGGATGTCAAAAAGATTCATAAGGATAAATCTTGCTCTGTCTACATATCCAGCTGTGATCCAATACAGTAGCTGTTTAATAATATGGTAATTCGGCTTCCTCAATGTATATCATGTTATACTCAATTCCATTTTATTTTCTTAATAAGTTACTTAAAAATAAGCCTAATACTATTATTAAAGCATATTTTCCCATAATCAATACTACCAGAGCAATTGGCACCATACTCTTAGATCGAAATGACGTAAACTAGGAACAGGTTGGGATGAAGTATTTTTTTGACAGAATCATATTTTTGTTTATATAGTCAGAATAGCAGTAGATGAGACAGGCATCGATGAGAAAACATTTAGAATTTGTTGCAAAATTTAAGACAGGTCTAAAATGCTCATTTGTACCTTAAGAAAGTTCTAAAGCATGTTGTTTTATTTTAAATTCGAGGGCCAAATAAGGGCACACCCCAACTAAACAACGCTCATCTGCATGTAGCAGTGGTTACGCTACTCCAGAATTGGCTTATCTACCACTCATATAATATATCTGGTATGTTCTTAATACTTAAACTTAATGCGTAGTGCAATACAAATAGATTTGAATGAACTATACATTAGTAATTAATAAATAATTTCATTAGAAACATATACAGGCAAATACGAAAATATCTTTACATGCAGGCGGTAATCAAATTTATTTATGAATTTTTTATATAAAGGATGTGAATTTTTCAATTAAATCTATATCAGTTGTTTATATCCTTTGGTGTAAAGGCTTGTAGTGCATGTTATTCAATGTTTTATACTGCAGTATTTGGAGTAAGACCTTATCTCGAGGATACTTTCTATGAAACACTATGAAACAACTTTACCCCAACTCACAAAAGGATTCGAACCTGCTACGGACCAGATAATCACCAAGATAATATCTAAAAGAATATTAAGTAGACTGAATGACGCACAACCAAGAAAACAAGCAGGATTCAGAAGTAGATTCAGAACA
The DNA here is from genome assembly GCA_031761425.1 of Cosmopolites sordidus. Classification (NCBI taxonomy): domain Eukaryota; kingdom Metazoa; phylum Arthropoda; class Insecta; order Coleoptera; family Curculionidae; genus Cosmopolites; species Cosmopolites sordidus. The sequence goes on from JARFXV010000901.1 coordinate 10,670, forward strand.
ATGGTCCACATCTATGTTGTACAGCAGGTCATAAAAAAGCACAACGAATACACCATGCAAATGTGCTTGGCTTTTATCGACTATAAAAAAGCATTTGACTCAATCTCAAACGAGGTTATAATGGATGCATTGCTTAACCAAGGGTTAGACAAAGCATATGTAAACCTATTAGGATCGATATATGAAGGAGCCACAACAACAGGGTGACGCAATATCGCCTATTCTTTTCTCGGCCTGGCTTGAAGAAGTATTCCGTAATCTGAATTGGGAACAAGATGGTGTAAAGATCAATGGTGTAAACCTAAACCATCTTAGATTTGCAGATGATATTGTTCTTCAGGCACTTTGCCTGAAAAGAATAGTCTTCGATCAGTGCGTACTGCTCGTTATGACAAACGGAAGTGAAACCTGCATAGACATGGACACAGAGTAGAATGGAAAGATGTATGCTTGGCATTACAAGACGAGACAAAAAGCTCTGCACAAGCCAAGGCAAGTGAAATGGATATGGACAGGCCATATAGCGACGCGATGGGATGACAGATAGACCAAGGATACCGCTTGATCGTGGACACCGCTTGATCGCATCTTCCCAGAAGGCTGAGACTCCATTAAATTGACGATAAAGCTCGTAGTGGAAGGCCTTTAACTAGAAAAAGTCCACAGAATATGGAATTTAATGGATTTTGATCGTCGGTTGACGGTCAAATGATCGGAGAACTGAATTTGACTCACAATCGTTCATCAGATTTGGCTCATCTTCAATCGAATCTCGGAATCGTTCATCTGCAAACCTGAGCCCCTTGACAAACCACTTTTTCCATAGGCCTATTGAAGTTTTGTATAAGTATCCGTCGCTGAAGTCTGAAACAAAACTTGATGGTGCACCGTTGCTAAATTATTGTATATATATATATATATATATATATATATATATATATATATATATATATATATATATATATATATATATATATATATATATATTATGTCAACCGGCCCTATATAAATTCACACGCTCCCAAATATCCAATTAAAATGATTATTTTTGGAATTGAGAACAGAAATTATTCAGGTCATAATTAAATGTTAATGGACTGGTAAAAATTCACTGTTTTTGAAACAAAGCCAATCGCGGGAAAAGTAAAAGTTTACGTTAAATATATGAAAATGCGTTTAACCTCAATTTTGATTTCATAAATTATTAGGAAACATTAACATTAGTATTCTCGACAAATTACAGTGAAAAATTACAAAGGAGAGAGACAGAAGGGGAAAGAGAGAGAGAGAGAGAGAGAGAGAGAGAGAGAGAGAGAGTGAGAGTTATAATGTAGATAATAGAATACATTAATAAAGAATGTTTTATAGAATTGTAATATTATATTACAATTTGTTCTAGTAAATTAGCAGAGGAAAACATGTACCTACTTAAAAACTATCAGGTTGTGTAATATATATGAGGCGTGAGATTCTTCATAAAGTGCATATTATTCGCACTGAAAGATATGTTAGGTGTGATTGTTATTATTACAGACATTTTTATCGTGGTGTTTGTTAATATTTAAAAGCAATCTTTTATGTCAATCTCAAAAAGGCTATATTTTAAAAATCCACCCTGTTTAAAATATTTGTTGAGAATACCCGTTTTTCGAGCACTGATAAATATACCGATGTTCGCATTTATGCAATTGTAATCAAAGTCAATGTAGACAAAATCAGGACTATATATGATACATAGAAATATTAATGGAAGAGTTTATCGTTCATCCACACTCAGGATGTGAAAAGTCGAAAAAGCATGTTCTTTAAATCTGTATCCATGTCATCCTTGAAATTCTTTTGCACCTTCATATTCTTTTATCTTTAATAACCATATAAAATATGCGGATTTCTCAAAAAGTTTTGAGAAACCAAACAGGGAATTTTAATAGAATTTTCATTTTAATTAATTTTCGTTGAAAGACATGTGGTTACATGTGGAAAATGTTCTTGAGGTCTTTTTGTCCCAGAAATTTCAATACAACAATCACATCAAATGTGTATTCACAATGTGATGATGTTAATCATGTAACTGCAAAAAATAATTATATTATATGGAATATATTTATGAATTAAATCATGTATATGTTGCACAGTTTAGTACAAGATATCGTATTTTTAATAACATTGAGCAAAAGTTTTACAGATAGGGATTTTATAAAGGAATCTTTATAAAATCCCTCACATTTTTTCAAATTCAATTTTTTTTTTGATTTTTCAAAATTTTCCCAAAAAATGTGACTGCATTACACAATCTAACAAAACACGTTCAGTTTTACCGTAATTGTTCTGTTTTGCTTTGAACTTGAAAAATTACTAATAACTGCGTATAGAATAAAAAATGGAAAGGAATTATTAACAATTATTAAAATAATGTATGAAATATTTAACGCGAGAGAAATGAACAAAGCTATTTTTCCTTTACGTATAAAACATAACGTAGAAAGCAAGGCTAACTGTAATAGCGATTTGTATATTCGTTTTTTATTTATAATATGTCAAGGACTATAAAGTATGCTGTGAAGTGCTCATTTTAGCTTTATTCACGGCATTCTCCAAAAGGAATAATAGCTTGGTAAACTATTTATTAATCGCATTAAAATTATGCTTTAGGCATCTCCGTAGAACCCATTTTTCATGAGGGTCGTCTATAATTATCGAATTTGTTGAACATACGAGATTTTCCGTCAATTATACAAATGAAAGCATTCTAATTTTATCATTATTGTATATATTAGAAAAATAAGTAGTGTTCACCTTCAGTGTCGCATATTATTTATTAATTATAAGAAAAGTTTAATGTCAAGGACAAGATATTTTACAAGACAAAATATAGGTTAAATAAGGTTTTAAATAATTCTGGAAACTTCTCTATCCATCTTTTCGAGGTTTAAATGATCCTAGCGAAATTGATTATTTGGGGAAAACCAAATTAATGCTCTGGAATTAACCCCTTACTATACACTTCTTTTAAATATTTTTTTAAAAAGTTTGAATTAAACAAGTAAGAAAGCGAATATGTCAGTACTAGTTTCGTCTGGTGGTTTATCAGGCCTAAGATTACTATAGGTTTTGCAACATTCCATTGTTCGGAAAGTATTCTAATTTTAATTGTTTGATTGTTGCCTTAATGATGTATGTAATTAATTTCATTTTAAAGGCAGTTCTATTAGAACTAAAACATTACATATATTTTTTCCAACATTATTTAGTTCCCTTTGAAATAATTTCATTCTACTCTTTTCTCGATTTTAGGTATAGCACACTCAAAACGGTAGTCAAAAAAGCATATATGTTAAAGTGTATATTATTATCTATAGCATGTTTCAATGTAAGAAAAATCATTCGTTTATATATCTGGCAAAATTAACTATGTATTTGTTTTTCATCAATAAGCGAAAATAAAGAAAGTACTATTGTAATAAGAAGCACAAGCTTTCCTTTTTTGTTTCATATCCATAATCAAAAAATATATTTTATTATGACACTTCTAACTCTATCTTCAATTATCAATATGATTATGGAGTATCCAGAACTAAATCATGGAGTTTATACATTGATACCAAAGACTGGTTTTAAATATTTAATTTTTTATTCCAAAATTATTTTTCTGTGCTTGTCATTCAAATATTTCTATAATATTTTATATAAGATATTTTAAATAAATTTCTAAATTCTAATAGAGGACAATAATAGTCCTGCCAATCTAAAATAACAAAAAGAAACATAATTAAAACAGTCTATTTTAATGAACCAGTCTCCATAACAGCATTTAAAATTTTCTAAATAAAATAATTTCCCTGTGGTGTAAGTAACTTACACACATCATTTATTAAATAACAGTCGTGATATTATGTCATCAAGCAAGTTTAAAATCATTCTTTAACGAACCTCGTAGGTAAATGTTGTAATAATTTCTTGGTAGGTAGCGTAAATAGGTTATTGTATTAAATTGAAATTCCATGCAAAATAAGCGCGTTTCCTTATACCAACGCTTAAAAAAAGCGAAAGTATATACACAAGTGAAAGTCGAAATTTGTTACGTTAAATTTTGTCAAACGGAATTTAATTTCAATCATTACCACCCGCACATTTTTCTATTCAATATCATGCTGTCTAGTTTGAAGCATTCAGTGAGTATTGGAATAAAAAAAATTGTATTCAATAATTGTATATAAGTTAATAATAAAAGTATTGCTGGAAATAAATGATACATTAACATATATATAGTGGTGGCCAGAGAAATAGAGCCGTACAATAAATATTATGTTTACAGTATTTTTTAAACTAAGTTTGATATTAAGTTTTCCTTTTTTTGTTATATATTTATACGATACAATTATTGTACTAATTACGTGTCCAATTACAACTTTATTTGCCAAACAGTGTCTTTTATTGTAACGACTCTATTTCTTTGACTGTGTCGTGACTGACTCTGACTGATCCGTGTCGATCCACTGCAGGATGAAGGCCTCTTTAGCATGTTTTCAACTTTCACTGTCCTGGACTTTCTTCTGTCACTCGGGTCCAATATACTTAACGATGTCATCAGTCCATCGTGCTTTCGATCTTCTTCGCGAACGTTTGCGATCAAGGGGTATCCACTCCAGTTACCTTGATCCATTTGTCGCTCCATTGCGTCGCTATATGGCCTGCCCATCTCCATTTCAACAGAAATTCTGAAAAACTGATCATTCTGTCCTCAACGAATTTATTGAACATTTACAAAACCTTTATAGGCATATTCGTATTGAATTAAGTACAGTAAATCAACTATAATTAGTCTATATAATCTTACATTACACAGTTTTATTAATACTTGTATTGATAAAGCACTTCATAGAGCGAACTTAGCCATAAACTATACTACTTACCGAATCATAACTCGATAGGTGCCTCGGGAGAATGAACTACATTGCTTCACAAATTTCAGTACCTCTAAAACGATAGAGGATAAATTAATTCTAATCCCACATTGTAAAGATAAGCTGCAAAATGAACACATCACCACCACCTACTGATTACTTCGCAAGTAATAGTACACCATGATGATATACTTTATAAGAAAGATGGCATGTTATTTATTAGACAGCAGTGAAACATAAAAAAAACCAAAATCTTTAGAGAGGCACATCATTCACTGATGCACAACGAAATAATAACCAAATATCAAAAGGTCTATTAACTAAAAATGCGGTACAAGAGGAGAAAAGTTTTAGTTTAATATTAGCATATTTTATAGCTAATTGATCTTCTCGATGCAAGTTTTGTTAAGCATCGTCAGAAAAATTATTCACAGTAAAAAGGATTCAGATAATACTAAGACATATCGAGTATGTAAACGTATTATTAAATAAAGAAATTTCCAGAACACTGAAAATGGTGTTTTTTTTTTCAAAACAACCGAATTGTAAAAAGGAATTTGGAAATAAAAACTTTAATAAGCTTGAACATTTTTTAGAACATGTGGAATGGCAGATTTTTTTTTTCCTTTTGTATTACGGCAGGAAGTTTTTAAAAAATATTCGTATTTGATTATCAAGCCATTCTTCCAAGGGCAAAATGATATTTCAAAAGTTTAAATTCCATTTAAATTAGATTTATGTATTCTCGGGCGAATTTTCTTGTCATTTATGTGATCTGGTTTTCGGTTTAGGCCACCTCTCACTTTAATAAACCAGGATACAGCCGGTTTACCTTCGTGATATCTGTAATTTTCGGACGTCCATGACATTTACAAATTTTTAACATGTCAACGTGTGTGGATTGAGAATGTGGAAATTTTTCTTACTCACGTTATACATGCAAATCATTATAATACGGAACCGAGATTAATCCAGTTAGTATTACTTTTAAATGTAAATATTTGTTCTGTTTGACTGTTTTAATTTTAACCTTCTACTGTTTCCATTAATATTATATCCTATAAATATTTTAGATTTATCACTTAGCTATATTATACTGTGATATACATTTTTAACAATTGAAGTGTTCGTTCAAGACCCTTTCGAAAAAAGATTTTATTTATTTTCATAACAATACTTATTTCTACAACCTCAATGCATTTTTGTATGTTTTTTAGACATATAAGTTGTTAGCATTTGTAATATTTGTCTATTTATTCGCAAAATTTGAGCGTCTTTTCTATAACAAAATAAATCATCAAGTCAAATTTTCATTTCTTCGTAAGAATATACGTGTTGTTCTGAAAGTCCGTGCTGCATCGATCGAAATAAGTGGTAGTCCGGAGGGGCTAAGTCCGATGATTTTTGATTTGCGCCAACTAGTTTTAACTACAGGTGAGGACATTTTTAAAGAACTTAACAATGTATTTGAAGTTAACAAAGTAGACTGGACAAAATTAGATTGATAGTGTTTGCACAGATGGGGCGCCTTGCATGGTTGGCAGTATAAAAGGTTTTGTTACATTGCTTGAAAATTATTTGGGAAGAAAAGTTTTCAAATACCATTGTATTATCCATCAAAAAACTCTTTGTGCCAAGGACTTAAACCTATGTTCTGTTGTTGACCCTGTAGATTGTGTATTGGATTTGGCTTTTCTATCCGATATTATGGGACATTTAAATAATTTAAGATTACATGGAAAATATTGTATTATATGACCTTAATTATTGTATTTTATGATATAAATATATGACCAATTATGGTAAGAATTGGTCATATATTTTCCTTTGTGAACAAACTTTTGATTTTTTGTATTGATTTTGGAGAAAAAAGATTAACACATTTCACGTTAATGCAAGAACTAGCTACCAAATTTAATAATGCTCCGAACTATGATAGATTTAAAAATTTAATATCAATTTTGCAAGATTCGTTCGGTGCTAGGTTTAATAATTTTCAAGATGATAAAAAAAATGCTGATCTTTTTACAAATCCTTTTTCAATTTCTCTGCAAGACGTTAATTGTTACCCATCTGAAATCCAAATCGAAATTATTGACCTACACCACCATACTATATTGAATCATATTGAGTTATCCAAATTATATTGAATTTTGGAAATTTGTACCAACAAGCACTTTTCAAATTTACACGATTTGGCGGTCAGATATTGTTGTAGGTTTGGATCAACATATGTTTGTGAACAAATCTTTTCTATAATAAACATAATTAAATCAAAATAGCATTCAAGCTTAACTGATATGCACCTAAAACACCTAATTTTATCAGCATCTTCAAGAACTAATCCTAATATAGATGATTTGGTAAAAAAACTAAAAATTCAAAAGCCGCATTAATTAAGTACTGTCTGTTTAATAACTATTTAAAATTAAATGTTTCAAGTTATTCATTTTTATGTTATACATTTTATACAAATTTGTATTTTTGTTTAGTTTATTATATTATATTTTAAATCTCCACTATTCAGACTTACATGAAAAAAAAATGCATAAAAATCCCATAATCAGCCTGTAAATAAAATTTTTTCGCTTTTTTATAATTTTTAGTATGTTGGAAAAGTTGGAAGTGGCACGCATAATAAGTGGCGAACTATTAATACGGCAAAGTTAGTGCCCCTAAGAATGTTGAATAGTAATAATGATAAATAATAACATGTTCGGTTATAGTTCCATAATTTTTCTCTTCAATTGTGTGTGATCTCATTTCAAAAGGATTTAAATGAATTATGATTAGAGACTGGTCAGCATTGAAGACATATCGCGACTTGAGTTACAACTTAACGTGAGCTCCGAACCACCATTATATTTTAGATACAAATTATAAACTTAATCTTGTAGTCTCATGAGAACCCTATCGACTAGGGAATAACCAAATTATTAATTTTGTTATTTTTTGTTTTGTATTAAATACAAACACCCACGCCGAGAGCCCAAATTGAACCGGCAATGCCGTACTATTGTTTCAGTGTCTTAATGCGGCGTAATTCGATTCAGAAAGAAATTAAAGTAACATTCCACATTAAAACAACAACCACTTCTATCTTTTGATCTTTACTTTAACGAAATTCAAAACTTAACTGTTTTACTGAATTAATTTTGCATAAAATTACATCAAACTTAGAGTTACATAGCAAGTGAATTTAAGAAAGATATTACAATATCATTCAAAATCCGAAATCATATTTTCTAAAATCCTCACTTTCTCCTGTTTAATATTAAAATGTCACATCTGGTGGTTTTTATGATTGATTTATGATAATGAAACCAGAATTCTGTTATTATTACTGTTATATTTTGATGCAACTTTTGCTAATAGAAATGGTAACAGAAATATCTGAATGAAAGTTTCAATTACTAAACACAATGTTGAATAATATGTTTGAATGGTCGTTCTTTCGCTTTCTAATAAAATCAGAAATTCGATCAATAAAATGTATCATATTAAACTTCGAATATATCAAAGAAATAATAATGGATATCTACTTTACTAACTGCAACTTGTTATTTGAACATTAGAAAACCTATAATGTTAATATATAACTCCTTCTCATTTTCACTGCCGATCAGAATGCTAAACGATCGTTTTCTCTCCGATAATACCCAAAAATTTGAACGCAGCATAACAAAGGTACTATATCATATTTCAAGGTAAATGTATCATATTTCATTACACTCAAAATGAACAAATGTAGTTACCAACCTAATATTTTCGCCATTTCTCAAGAATTTCAGAGTGATCATCATACTTATCTTACAGCGAGCAGAGAAGCACAAACTATTTCCGTTCAAAGTTCCATCTGACGATCGGAATAGTAATAGGCAGAGAAGCGCATACTACTTTCGATCTTCAGATGGAATTGACTACCGTTACATTCATTTGGAACTTTTAGTTAGAAGTTAATTTTTAGTTTTTAAACACAGATATAGATATCAGATTAATTCATAGTAATCAATAATTATTTATTTTTAAAACAAATGTATTAAGTTATTACATTTCTTCATCTTATTAAGATTACGGCCTTAACAGATTCTATCATTATGGCTAGTCATAAGCGTCATACTTTAAGCAAAAGTGAATGTAACTAGATTTTTTTACTTAGTAACAAAAAGAAAATAGTTTTGAATATTAGAAAAACCCACTTGCAAATTTCTATAGAAAAATTACCCGAACTAAATCGAAATTTTTCAGTGTTAATGTTGTAATTACTGACTCTACGATTTCTAATTTTACAAAAAATAAATAAAACATTCAAACATTTTCAAAGGAATCAACGTCAACCATGAACCATAAATAAAACATTCTAGTTTTGCAATACATATTAGTGAAAGGCTCATAGAGTTTTTTTTTTCGTTTATGAACTTTGTAATTACATAATATAATTTTGAATTTCGCTCGATTCCTTTCTATGTTTTACGTAAAGAAAAACGTAATGCCTCTTTGTTATTGTGAATAGTTGTTTTATCGCCTTGCTTTACGAATCTTTTTGTTTTCATGTTTCAATGTTAAGTAAATATCGACAAAGTAATGCGATATAGTTTGATATCGATCATTAGAAAGACAAGATTGGAAACTAAAGTGAAGTTATCTGTATACTAATTTTATATCTTACAATTACTTGTTTATTTATTAAAATATCTTCTGTGTGTATGAAATGCCGAATCTTCATCCCAGGAAAAAACCTAAATTTGTTCATTCAGCCAGTGTCCATCCAAGGCAGGATGAAGGCATATCTCCAACTCGGGTGGTTCTGAGCTCTTCTTTGCACTTCGGGTCCAACCAGGACGTTTGTGTTCAAGCGGTATCCACTTCAGGGCTGCTCTGGTCCACCTGTCGGTATTCCACCTCGCTATAAGGGCTGCCCATTTCTATTTCATTTTCTTTACTCTTTCTATGATGTCACATACTTTCTTTTGTTCCCTAATCCATGTGCAGGTCTTTCTGTCCCGCATTGTAATGTCAAGCGTACAATTTTCATTCCCCTCTGTGCTAATCGACGTTTTTGAACTGATTGTAATGTGAGGGCCCAGGTTTTATTTCCATATATCATAGAGTGTAGGATGCAGGGATTAAAGACTTTTCTCTTCAGGCAAACTGAGAGTTTGTTTATTGTTCTTAAATACTATGTTGAGCCTACCAAATACCTGTCATCCCCATTTAATACGCCGTTCCACCTCCGCGGTGATAACCTCTTCTATTGAAATCCCCAAGTTATATGTAATGATCCACCACATCCAAATTCCTCCCCAAAAGTCTTCTGTCATCGGCATATTTATTAAACTGGCTATTTTCAGGTTTATTTTCAAGTGAAATGGTTCTCCAGCCATTTGCAGCTCTTGTATGGGTTTTTGTAGCCCCTCTGGGTCTTGTGAAAGAAGAACAATATCGATTGCGAATCTAAGATGGCTTAAGTATGCACCATTGATTTTTATTCAATGTTGTTCCTATCCAGATTACGAAATATCTCTTCCAGGCAGGCTGAGAAAAGGACTGGCGATATTGCGTCACCGTGCCACATCCTATTGCCGTATTGTGTCACCCTGCTCTTCAAGACCACCAATGTGAACTGTCGATGTAGTTTCATCATACATGAATCCTAGTAAGCTTACATAGGCTCTGTCTACACCCTGGTTAGGTAATGCATCCCTTATGACTTACTTTGAGATCGAATCAAATGTTTCTTGATAGTCGATAAAAGTCAAACACACTGTTATGTTGTATTTGTTGTACCCTTCTATGGCCTGCTGGACAACTTGGATGTAATCCATTGTACTGAATCCACCTCTGAATCCTGCTTTCTCTCTTGGTTGTGCGCCATTTAGATTTCTTAAGATTCTTTTGGCTATCATCTTGGTGAATACTTTATGCATGACTGATAGGAGGCATATTGGACGGTAGTTATTTAAATCTCTCTATTTTACTTTTTTATGGAGAAGAACCACTTAAGCATTTTCAAGATAGTTCATCACAAGTTCACAAATCAATAAAATAACGTTTTTCGCCTTGTAGACGTGGGGTCAAAACTGTTCATGGCATGTAATGGGTGATTTTTTAATGTGTCCGAACTTCCGATAGGTGTCGCTGTCAAATGAACTGTGAGCTTGCGCGCAAGTCTCTAAATCTGTGTTTCACTATTGAAATTTATTCTCATAATCGGTATTCTGTGGACCAAATTTATAGAGCACTTCGTGAATTATCGACAAATTCCGAATGCATTTCACGCTACTCAATATTAAAACACAAACAAGACAAAAACTGTGCATTTTGAAGAAAATATCGCAGTTTTTCACTGACAGTGTTGATGAAGATCCAAACTTATCAATTCGTCGCCGATCACATGAGATTAGGCTTTGTTCTTCGACTTCATGTTTCGTTTCATGATGAAACATTTAACATCAGATTTGTGATTCAACTATGTGAATTATTTAATTTCGAATTTAAATGGTATTAATCTGAAGGACAGGTGGTTCCAACGGGGCGGCTCTACATGTCATACAGCTAACGCAACAATCGATTTGTTAAGGAAACAATTCGGTGAGAAAATTATTTCGAGGAACGGATCTGTTAATTGGCCACCAACGCCAATTAATGCCTTTAGATTATTTTCTTTGAGGTTATATTAAATCTTCGGTCTATGTCGATAAACCAGCAACTATTGACGCCTTGGAAGCCAATATAACTCGGACAATTGCGGACATAAGACCCTAATAGCTTGAAAAAGCGGTCGGAAATTAGATTGACAGCGCTTTGTCAGAAGTAACCGCGACGGACATTTGTCCGAAATTGTTTTGAAATATGAATGCAATTGAATATTATTTTATATAAAATAAATAGTTTCAATGTATCTAATTTGATTGTTGTTTCATTTGAATTTAAAGTTGGGACGCACTAAAAAATCACCCTATATAATTGAATTTATTTAGTGGAAGCAATAACTACTACGAAAAAACATGCGTTGCCATTTTGTTTCTGTTAATACTCGTTTGGTCGTCTTGCATTACGAACCTTTTTGTTTTAACATTTCAATGTTAATTAACGATCGAAAGTTATGTGATGTAGTTTAGTATCGATGATAGCAAATAAAACAAAGTTTGATGTATATACGAACATAATCCTTTGGGGTATAATTGAGGAAAAGATCGGTAACAGATACTTAATCATGCAATTTCATATAATTAATTAAATTGGTTTTGCAAGTCTATTTATTTTTTGTACATGAAAGTATGTATTAACAAGTAACAGCAGATTACAGAGCTAGACTCTAGCTTGTCATAGTCTAATACATAGGTAGTTAGTTTTCCACTAAATAATTAATAAATATATAGTAAAGATAATTTTAATAAAGAGCTCTATACCATTAAACATATAGATAGCAAAAAACAACCGCTACAAAGAATAACAATAATAAACAAAGAAAGTTGAATTTACAAGAATTCTATAACATTAAAAAGCAAAAAGACAAATCGTTTAAATTTATTAATTACACTTTTAAACTTAGTACTACAGTGTGTAAAAGATTAAATAAAATAGTTCGTAAAACTATTTGTGTAAATAAAGTTAATGTAGGTAGAATGTTAGTAAATAATAAGGATAAAACGGATGTATTGAAAACAATCATTTTATAGATATAAACAATGTTAAATTACTCAGAATTATTCAAAAAAGAAAAGTAAAAAATTAAACCTACTAGAAATATTAGAAATAAAAAAATCCTTAAGAAATAATAACCACGAAATAGTTATATAATAACCACGAATGACCAGCTAAATTTCCAAAACATCCCGGTAATAGATACGATCATATTGTAATTGAATAGCCTGGTTTTTACCAGCCTATATTTAGGAGAATTAGTCTAAAAGTCGTTAAAAAAACAAGAAATGAAAAAGAAATAATTTTAGACCCAAAAACATTAAAAAAATATATGTCTATAACCCATTAACATAGTCACCAACCAAAAGAAAAATCCATGTGGCTATTTCTCTGGCAAGAGTGTACATAATGTAGGGAAAATCATTGGAAAATGTATTAATCCTAATGTTGTACAACATTGATATCTGTTATTTTTTCGTAAACCGACTGCTGAATAGTAAACCCTTCGTTGCTTAACATGTCTTTATTCTATGCATTCTGGTGCCAGCATACAATTTTCTAACCAAGCGTATGGTCTATATGGATTGAATTATTACAGGAAACTGTTGTGTCACAATAACGTTATATAATGATCATTAAGATAGTGTTGTTTGGAAACATTTCGAAAAATACTTTCAGTTTTTTCTGTATATTACAGAAATTTTGAAGCAATGAAATAAGTATTCATAACGCATTAACTGTTTTTTAAACTTCTTAAACTTTTTTCTATTTGACGAAAAAAGGGTCTTCGGACTGATAAACTTATACTAGTCATTTCAACCTGGACCTCATCACAGGTCCAGGAACTGTGCAAAGCGCTGAATATATTGCACGTGTGGAGAAAACTGTGGATAAATATTCAGAAACATCGATTCGACGACATGATGCATAATAAAAATATTCTCTACACAGTTTACGCTGAATTTTGAGATGTGATTTGCACTTGTTTCCATATATGATTCAAGTTGTTCAAGATTTGTTTCCCACAGACAACAATAAACGATTAGCATACTAGAATGTCATCATAAACCACTTCCATCAAATTGATAATATTCATGCAAAATTAATTTGACAGCTCCGGATTATTTTTTATGGGGATTTTTGAAGGAAAAGGTTTACATAAATAAGTCTCAAACTATACCGAAAAACCATATCACAAAGCAAAACCACCATAAACAACATACAAACTAACACAAAAGTTATGAAAAAAAAACACAAAAGTTATGGAAAATGTGTTAAAAAGGGCACAAAGTTGCAACTGAGTGTATTTGTGTAATATAAGATTTAGTTCCACACATAATAGTCATGCTCTGCAAGTCATTATATCAAAAATCGTTTTTCGAGAAGAACCATTCAAAATGCAATTTGACTCTATCAGTGAACGAAAGAAATGGAAGTCTGATGGTTTAATTTTAGGATTAAATAGTGTAAATGATTTTGTTCGTTCAAATTTTAATCGTTTTGAAGACATTTACTAAAAACTGTCTTCGGAACTCTACTGCCTGATTGTTGCGAACTTCATTGTGCATTTACAACTTGATTGAAACACACAAAAGAAGAAAACCTAAACCTAAATTTGATTAAACAAGATTAACTCCTATAAAAAATTATACTGCCGATAATTGAAAAATATTTTTTTTTAATATACCAGTTTTTTTAAGGAACATATGTTCCCTTTATTAATGAAGACTTATGATATGAACCCTCGATATTTTCAACTCAGAAAAAATGATTGCCATTTGAATTGCGAACTAGTGAGCGAATAACAACATAAGACAATTTTTTACGTAATTTTATACTGTACGTTGCCTGTCACATTCCATCAATTGATTCGCCTTCAAGAACACATCGATACTCGAGAGAAATACTTCCAACACTTACAGACGCATTATTCTAATTTTACAGGTATATTAATAATTTTCATTATTTTACATTAAAAAATGAGTCCTTGTGAATCCATTCAATAAACAGATCCATACAACATACACAGATCGAAATTGTTAAAAAGATGCATATCCGAAATGCTGTTGAAACGGTTTCCTTCCATCGCCAACGTATTAGGTTTATTCCGGAAGTACATCCGGTTGTCGAAGAATTGGTCTCTGTCGGGAGCTTGCAAACGTTTCTCCAAAATATCATTTGGCATCTTTGGCGCTTTCTGTCGCGAGGTTCGTGATGTAAGAAAGTCACGAACCTCTCGACAGTAAGCACCAAAGATGCCAAATGGGATTTTGGCGAAAGGTTTGCAAGCTTCCAACAACCGTGAAACAGTACGCATATAAATATATACACCGTAGACTCTTAACTACCAGGCCTAATGTGGAGGGCAGCTGGTCCGGATAACGTAAAAGCCGGATAAACCGAATGTTGTTGACTTATCTACATACATACATATAAATGTACATAGTACATACATACATACGTATGTATATATGTACGTACTACGTACTAAAACTGTACCTACTTGATTTTGTTAAACAGATTTAATTCAACTCAGAACTTACATTTTTTTATTAAGGTATGTACTATTAAAAAATTCATAGATAATACAATACTTAATATAACATATATATATATATATATATATATATATATATATATATATATATACAAAAGTCTGTGACATCATTGGAAGAGTAAAACAGTTGAAATGGAGATGGGGAGGCCATATAGCGAGGCGATGGGACGACAGATGGACCAAGGCAATCCTGGAGTGGATACCGCTTGATCGCAAACGTCCGCGAAGAAGACCGAAAGCACGATGGACTGATGACATCGTTAAGTATATTGGACCCGAGTGGCAGAGGAAAGCCCAGGACCGTGAAGGTTGGAAGCATGCTGAAGAGGCCTTCATCCTGCAGTGGATCGATACGGGCTGATGATGATGATGATGATATATATATATATATATATATATATATATATATATATATATATATATATATATATATATATATATATATATATATATATATATATATATACATATATACATATATACATATATACATATATATATATATATATATATATATATATATATATATATATATATATATATATATATATATATATATATATATATATATATATATATATATATATATATATATATATATATA
Organism: Cosmopolites sordidus; assembly: GCA_031761425.1. Classification (NCBI taxonomy): domain Eukaryota; kingdom Metazoa; phylum Arthropoda; class Insecta; order Coleoptera; family Curculionidae; genus Cosmopolites; species Cosmopolites sordidus. The sequence continues at coordinate 26,382 of JARFXV010000901.1, forward strand.
TATATATATAGTCTTTTTTAAAGAAATCTTGTATTTTTGTCTGCTTTGCCCTCTGTGTTCTCTTTCTCGCTGAAAGGTCCCTCCACTTTCTTGAACAAATTATATCTGCTGCTGGCGTCGCTTTCTTCTGTTGACTGATATACACGAGGACTCCTTCAATCATTTTTAAACCTTCCTTAAGGATGTGGAATTTGATTTATTTTTTCTTGTTCTTCACTTTCTTTCGTGACAGTCTCGTTACCAATCACCATTGTCACAATATCGTTGTCGGTTAAGTCGTCGACTTCATCACTTTCCATCCAGCCTGTAATATCTTCTAAATTCACCCCCTCACAGCCGGGTACTTTATAGAAGTTCTTAATTTTTACTTGCATTCTCAAATTTCTTGTGCACATCACTTCTAACATCAAGTAATTTCCTCCATGATCGTTCCAATATCATATCATTGAAGTTATCTCCTCCCATCCTTCTGATACCCATCTTATAACATCCAGCATATTATTTTTTTTTCAGGAAAGTTATGCAGTCACTGTCGTTATAAATATACGATATTAAAAAGCTAAAAAGCCGGTGCCGATATTTCTCTTCAGAGCTTCAAGAACGCCCTGATCCACAGGCTGACATATGGACGTTACATTTGGCGGTAAAAACAAAGTTCTGATCTCCATCCTCCAGTTCATCATTGGGCGAGTGCGGGAGCATTATTGAGGATAAGAATAACTCTCCTGGACAATTTGTTAATGGCAAGGTGCTTTTCTACAGCTGATAGACTTTCGTTCTTAAACCAAGCTTTGAAAATGTTCGAGTTCATCCAAACTTTTGTCTGATTGTATATACCGCAAAATTGTATATACAAAATTGTATATACAATAAAAATAGTATATACAAAATTGTATATATACAAAATTGTATATACCACAGCGGTAGAGAAATTGGATTATTTAGTTTTTTAAACGCTTTTGACTTCTTAGATTTCCAAATTACGGTCAATCTAAGCTTGTGATTCCCAGTAGCGTTACTGCATACGCGAACAGTAATACGCTCTTTACTTTTCTTGTAGCCTGGAGCTGCAGCTTCATCGTTTTTGGATGCAAGGGTTTTTGCCAGCATTATTTTGTAATTTAACCCTGTTTCATCGCAGTTGTACAACTGTTAACGGGAAATTTCTTCTTTTTCAAAGAGGTTGGAAAGGTGGGTTTTAAAATCAGGAACAACATCCTTGCCTGCGGACAATGATTCACCACTGATTGTTATTTGGTGAATCCCAAAACGCTTTTGCCATCGGTCCAGCCAGACGTCGCTCGCTGTAAAGACTGTGTCTTCTCCTTCGATTGTTTTACTAAAGTACCATGCTTTTTCCTCCAGTAAAAGGCCAGTAACAGGCAAACTTTAACTCGCAAACGTTTATATCATAAAAAGAGCCTCCTCAACTTCAGAATGTTTCCCCTATTGCATTGTTTTTCTCACATTAATACCACTCTCGCCAGTTTGGTAAACACACCATTTTTCATTTTCTGCGCGTTGCTTTTTCCACAGTGTCACCCACAGTGCTTTTACCAACTCCTAACTCGGACGCTATTTTTTAGCCGATTCTCTAAAGTTCATTCGTTTTATCGCTTCAAGTTTTTGCTCAATTGTCACGACAACTTTCTTTCGTTTATTGCTCATAATGAGATAATTAAAACAATTATTAAAAATTACGTACCCGCTTTGTTTAACCTGCCTATGCACTGAACGAAATAGACACTATTAGATATGTATGCTGTAAACTATCGTGTTCTAACTTGTACAAATTTGTAACGCGCACGTGACGCGCCAAGTCTGATAGTACGAAGTTCGGATAGCTGCGAGTCAGATAGTTGAGGATCAACTGTATATATATATATATATATATATATATATATATATATATATATATATATATATATATATATATATATATATATATATATATATATAGGATTGCGTCCAATGAGACAGCGGTAGCTGAGTGTCATCACACACCCAACCACAATCAGGATTGGGTTCCACAATCTCATGTAGAACACACAACAACCTGCGTCTCCGCCTAAATGAACATTTTTGTTGGTTGCTTGACCGGGAAAGGAGCCCCACATATCCCTTCAACTGGATGACATATGTTTCGTCTCTCAAGGTTCAGACTCATCAGGGCGCCGACATACACCATACCATCAAGAATAGGGAGACCCTATCCACAGCCAACAACCCATGTTTTCGCCGACTTCCCGTCGGATGGCGTATATATGTAGTATTAGATTTTCTTGGACTGCGTCCAATGAGACAGCAGTAGCAGAGTGTCATCACATACCCAACCGTTGGGTTCCACAATCTCATGTGGAACACACAACAACCTGCGTCTCCGCCTAAATGAACATTTTTGTTGGTTGGTTGCTTGACTAAATATACCTAAAACCACCATACATCGACCACTTTTTTTTTCAGTTTTCAAAGGAGTAAAGACACCGACAGTAGGTTTACCATGATGAATAATCAGAGCATAAGCATAATTTGACATTAACGATCTATTATTTAGTAATATTTTTATTCATTCATCTCCATCCTAATGAAAAGCAAATATTAGATTTATATTTTGACTGTGCAAATAATCTGAAGGAAATTTGTCATGAAGGTATAAAATTACGCATTACGATCATTAGTATTATCAGAAGATGGTTAAATGTGACAGATTTAATAAGTAATCTTTGTGACAAGTATCTTGTTCTACGGGTAGTCACGTGTGAAGATAATATCAATACCTATTTTTTCATTCTTCTTACTCCAATATTTTTCAATTGTTTCCAGTCAGTTACCTTTCTTTGTTTAGTAAGTTAATACATTTTAGGTGGCCTCCCTGTCAATCTTCTCGCGTCAATTCACATATATAGGATTTTAGATAATATGTAACTTAGTACTCCGTTCTGAGTATCTTAGTAACTTAGTATCTCTTCTCTCTTTTTTTTTGAGTCAGAAAAGGTAATAGTTTTTTTACTATTACTTTTTCTGACTCCGAATTGTTATTTATTTCTCTCAAAGCTTTTTCCTCCGATAAGAGTTAGATTAAGACGAATCCGAATAAGAGTTAAATTATTGTATGCTTGATACCTTGATTTTGAGCGTCTATGGTGTGGTGCATCCTTTACACCTGGATAACTGAGTTTTAAGGTACGAATCTATTGGTCAACAGTGGAAAATGACAGAGCGAGTATTTCACACCATCCTTCTCATTATTAATATCGACTGCCGATATACCGCTTAGGAAGAAAATAAGTAATTAATGACAGCACGAATTTCACTACTGTCCCCTTCATCAAAAACTCTGACACGTTCTTTTAACAGCCCTTTTGACAAAATTTAATTATACAGTTGTCAATATGAAACTAATGAACGCAACAATCTAAAATTTGACCTATGACTGTTTGAACCAGTGAATTTGCCAGCAACACCCATTTCAAATTAAATAAATCATTCTTTTAGCTGCTGATGAGATATAAACGGAAATTGTTTACTTTTAGGTTTTAAAATAAGGAAAGTGGTTTTACTGCACGAGACGATCATATTGAGAAAATCAACCATCTGTTGTGGATTGTCGTAGTTGAGTTACGTGACAAAACACGTATTCGTTTATTAGAAACACGTTGACCAATGATATATTTCTACCTTTCCCATTTTTTAGCGAATAAAAAATATTGAATTTCTGTAGTGTGATAGATTTTTGACCTATGTTATTTTGAACTTGATTCCCAGATTTCTTCAGTTATAAGAAACAAATAAATATATTAAAGACGTTTTATTTTACTATATATATATATATATATATATATATATATATATATATATATATATATATATATATATATATATATATACATACATATTTCTTCCGAGTACCTGCGTTCCTTCATACATCCATCTAATTATCGTGTTTCATGAACAGTCATATTACTTTGAAAATAGTAAACAATTCTCTGTATGTGGTAAAATGTAATTATTGTTTTGTGGTTCTTGTGGGAATTCTGATATAATGTACAGTGTTAACCGAAAGGTCTGTATGAATCTGAAGGAAACTATTAGTGGATTTAAATGTAGTAAATGACGGGATGAATCATCTCTATTCCGTCAATCCAAGATGATCTGTTATTAATCCGAAAGAACTGACTAATTATAATAATAAATAAAAAGTTAATCATCACAAATAGTAAGAATGGCTTCGAGGAGTATAATTTGGGAATTGTTATACTGAATCTTGCTCGAAAGCTAGTGGTTACTGTTCCTTCGAGTTTTTGACTAGAAATATAGCAGAACCTTTGACTATATACCTTATCTGCCTGCTCTAATTTCTTGTACTTATGCTCTGTTACCACAATAAAAAATCCAATGAATAAGGTTCAATTTTGAACATAATATGGTTATAAATGGAGCTTATCTAAAATAAATACACGTAAATGTTTCTTCAATATTTTTATTACTAAATCAAAACTCTGGTTTCTTTATGTACACAGGGTAAAGCATCGAATTTGGATAACATCCTTTTTGCTATCAAATTTTATAATTGTTTTCGCATCTAATAAGATTCTAATGCAAGTCATTATTATAATATTTGTTTGAGTCCGGTTATTTGCAAATATGTCAGCTGTTATACACACCTTGTATATAAAATCCAATATTACGCCCTCAACAAACTCGAACCCGAGGTCAGTTGCACTCCTTTAAGCTGCCTTGAATAAAAATTCTTATCATTTTTATTGTTCGTTAATGGAAAGGACAGGCAATTCATACTTTTTTTTCGAAAACAACCTTTCTAAAAAAGCATTGACCGTCAAAAGTTATACTTGGATGGTCAAAAATCCTCTATACCTGCAGTTTTTGTTTGTTTTACAAGATTTCTGTTTAGCTTTTTTGGTGCAGATGAGAGATTGTTTTTTTAACAAATTTAAGAATTATTCAATTCATGTTATATAAAATGAAATGATAATTTACATCATGTTAGGATCTACGTTTTATAGCGCAAAATAACTGTTAAGTAGCTAAGTAAGTAGTAAAACTAAATAAACAAAGTAAAAGTTGTTATTTATGCAATAAAATAAAACAGAAATACACGAACTTGTTCATAAAGTAAATTAATACTTCTGAATTTTATATAGTATACCATTTACCAGTATTATATACTCACAAGTCAACAACTCTCTTAATGGCACCTTGAAATTGTTGCTTAAAAATTAAGGTAATGCACTATATTTTCTTAACCTATCATGGTACTGTGTAATGAAAATTCATTTCAGATAAATAAAGCTTTAATAAAGATTATTATTTAAGCCTTTATCCGAATGTTCCCGGAAAAGTCCAAATATGTAGAATAGAAAATAATAGACTACAAAATTACTTCTTGAATTTTGCATTTCGACACTGACGCGTCGCACACATCAGTTTTAGTACGCAAATTATTTCGTCATCAACAGACGTCATCCACCAAACACGGTATTCTCTGGATATCGTATCGTAAAACTATACTACGAAAGGAAAACTATACTTATTGTAGATATCATCATCATTATTATCACCATCATCATCATTCAGCCATTGTCGATCCATTGCATGATGAAGGCCTTCCCAGCATGCTTCCAACTGGGTCGGTCTTGAGCTTTCCTCTGCCATTTGGGTCCAATATACTTGATGATATCATCTATCCATCGTGTTTAAGGTCTTCTTTGTGGACTTTTATGAACAAGCGGTATACATCCCAGGATTGCTTTGGTTCATCTTTCGTCACATCGCCTCGCTATATGGCCTGCCTACCTCCAATTCAATTTCTTCACCTTTCCAATAATGTCACATACCTTCGTCTGTTCTCTGATCAATGAGCAGGTCTTTCTTTCACGCTTTGTAATGCCAAGTATATACCTTTCCATACTACCTGAAGTGCTACGCTACCTGTGTTACCCGAAGTTTTTGAACTGATTGTGATATTAGTGTCCATGTTTCACTTCCGTATGTCAAAACAGGCAGCACACACTGATCAAAAACTTTTCTCTTCGGACAAAGTAGGAGTTTATTCCTAAACACTATGTAGAGCCTGCCAAATGCCTGCCAGTCACACTTAACATGCCGTTCCACTTCCCGGGGAGTATCACCCTCTATTGAAATCTTTTGTCCAAGATACATTTAGTGGTCCACAACCTCTAAATCGCTTCTTAAAATAGATATTCTTCTATTTTGAGCAAATTTGTTGAACACAACCTAACTCTTTTTTAGGTTTATTTTCAAGCCAAATGGTTCTCTCGTCCTTTGCAGCTCTTGTATGTATTTTTGTAGTTCATTTGAGTCTTGTGATATAAGAACGATATCATCTGCAAATCTAAGGTGGATTAAGTATGCACCATTGATGTCTATTCCATCCAGATTGTGGAATATTTCTTCAAGGCAGGCTGAGAAAAGAACAGGCGATATTGAGTCACCCTGCCGTACACCCTGTTCTATATTGATTTTAACTTCAAGGTCATCCATGTGAACGGTCGCTGTAGCTTCATCATACATGAATCTCGGTAGGTTCACATAGGCTCTGTCTATCCCTTGTTTAAGCAATTCATCCATTATGGCTTGCCTCGATATTGAGTCAAATGCAGTCAATAAAATCCAAGCAAAGTGGCATGGTGTATTCACTGTGCCTTTCTGTTGGACAACCTGGATATGATCAATGGAGTCCATGTTTAGGGTCCATCAGTACAATGATACTGAATGCACTTCTAAATCCTGCTTGCTCCCTTGGTTGTTCGCCAATCACTGTTCTTAATATTCTTTTAGATATTATCTTGGTAATTTTTTTTACATTATTGATACGAAGCTTATTGGGCGGTAGTTGTTTAAATCATCTTGTGCTCCTTTCTTATGAAGGAGAATCACTTTAACATTTTTTTATAGGTTAGGTATTTTTTGTTGTTTGCGACATTTTGTGTACAATTTTGCCAGTATCTTAGGTAAAGTTCGACCACCAGCTTTTAACACTTCAACCGTTACACTGTCTTTTCGTGGAGCCTTTCCATTCTCCATAGCTTCTATAGGATTTTTAACTTTATGACTTCATGGTATTGCTATATATGACTGATTCTGATCTTCATATAACTTTGAATAAAATCTTCTGCTAACCTCTAACATTTCCGTACGTTCCCTGCACACTGTGCCATCCTCACGCATTAAGGCAAATATTTGTGTCCTTTTATTTCTGTAGCAGTTCTGTATTCTGTAGATGTATTATATTGTAAATTCGAAAACACAAACAATGATTGTAGGTACAAAAATGCAATCTATGATTCCACTCTAAAATTTTAAATCTTACAAGTCTGCGTATAGTCACTTGAATGGAAATGGCCTATCCCAACTTTAAATGCAGGTATCAGAATGACTACTTGTGTAAAATTCAATTTTCACAGAAAAAAATTAAGAGAGGCATAGCGGAATGAAACTTGCAAAATCAATAACAAAAAGATACATCTCTTTTCTTCCTATAAAACTAGTAATTGCTGCGTTATAATTCTCGATACTCGGGGGTATCGACACAATTTTTTCTAAAACAAATCTACGATTACTTTCACCAATAATTTCTAAATATTGATGCATATTATCCTTTCTGGTTTTCAACACTTCTTTTTAGATTGCTCTTATTAAATAATAGTGATCATGCCATTTTACAATATAATAAGGAAATTACCTATTTCTAAAAATGAACAAAAACTACAAAGAGAAAGCATATTGCTATTAGTTTAAAAGACAAGCTATCCTTCGTAGAAAACATTAAATATACTCTTATTAAATATGAATATTTAAAAGTTGTTAATAAAGTCCATTTACATTTGAGTTTTTAAATATATTTAGATTGTTTTTATTTATTTCTTTCGGACATTGATTATTTGAATGTCCCAACTTATTGCAAAAAATCCTGCAATTAATTTTTTTACATGAGTTTATAAATTAGGTAGAAAACACGCAAGCTTTAAAAGTAGGTGACATGGCTCATGAGTTTCTCTAAATTAATTTTTTCAGTTGATTTGCGAAAACAATTGTTAAATGTAGTTTAATCCGTGTAAACCACCAACATGATATTAAAAAAATATTAATTATGTAAGTTATTTCAAATAATAGAAAAATAAATATGAAATTGAATGCATATCGCGGAAAGTTGTAAAGTTTCTGAACGTAGAAAACCAATTTAATATTGTAAGATTGTTTAAACATTAGTTTGTATGTTTTTGTAAAATAAAATTTCTAATTAAAGATTATATATTTTTCAAATAAAAGCATATATCTGTAATATGGGCTCGTGTAGATTACTTATTTATTTTGAGCATTTGATTCAGCCAAACACAGAGCAATCCTTACCTAAAGGCCTTTTTCCTTATGATTACTGGTTTCACCACTTTTGAAACTGTTTTGTGTTATGGTTGTTTATACATGTGCTAATTGTACTGGCTGTTAGTTTTCAGTTTTGGACTTTAGAATGCTTTAATTTAATCGTGGTTTTTATTGAAATACACAGTGCATCCATTAAGTGTCAGTACTGGTCCGGGAAAATGTGATTAAAACGACATACCTGGTATTTTTTATGAACTATTATTCGAAGTATTCTCCTCTCGCTTCGATACATTTTTTTCAATATATACTGTTTGGATGGTCTGAATGTCTTCAAAAAAACACTCTTTCAACTTTAATTTCAACTTTGGGAATAAGGAGAAGCCACAGGGGGCTAAATCTGGTGAATACGTTAGGTGGTTAATCACACATACTTGGTTTCGGGCCAAAAATTGACGCACAATTAACGATGTGTGACTTGAGGTATTATCGTGCAACAAACTCCAGTGGACTAGATCGCGATATTCTGGCCGAATGCGACGAATTATGTGCATCAATTGTTTCAGTACTTTTATGTAGTGCTGCCCAATGACAGTTTGACCAGTTGGAACGAACTCTTTGTGAATGATGCCTTTGCTATCGAAGAAAACAATGAACATTGTCTTGATTTTTGAAGGAGTTTTTCGTGCCTGTGGTGAGTTTTTCGACCTCCATTCCGCACTTTGGCGCTTAGTTTCTGGATCGTATTGAATGCACCATGTTTCACCATTTTTCACCATGTTTCATCCGCCGTAACAATTGATTTCTCAAGAAGTTTTGATCAGTTCTGGAGGTTGCGACGACCTCTGGAATGATTCGACGAAGTGATTTCTGCTCGTCCGTTAACGTGTGTGGAACAAACTTTGCAAACACCTTTGTTTTACCCAAATCCTTGTGAAGAAAGAATCAAATCATTTCATTGCCGATATTCAAAGCGTTCAATTCAAAAGAGTTTTGCGTTAACAGCTCTTTGTTTCATGATTTTTTGTATATCAAACTTTTTTAGCTCGTAAGCAAGACGTCATAAAATCAACAAATGTCAACCGATCGTAGTTAAGTAGGTTTTGTTAGGTCCAAGAATGTTCAAGCATTGAAACGACGCCGTTCGTCAATAGATGGTGTGACTGGTTGCTGAGATATATCCTAAGTACTGATGCTTAATGGATGCACTGTGTATATCCATTATCAATATGAATACAAGGAATATTTGAGTAGAATTATATCCATTTCTGTTAGAATATATAGTTAGATAATCCATTTCTCAGATTATATTTTGGGAGAATCATATAACATTCACGATTTTCTAAAATGGCTGACCTATGGTATTGAATCCTACACTTTTAAACCACCATTTTACAGTTTTAATTATCGTCTTGTTTGATTGTAATTAATTTCTTGAATTAAAAAAAAAAAACAATCAGATGATAATTAACCCAGGAACATACGTTTCGTATGGCATTATGATAACGCAAGACATTTGAGCGTGCATAGAATTCTGCAAAATCCAGACTTCCTATGTTATTTTTCCAAATTTGTCTTCTCGTGCTTCTACAGTTTTAGACTGAAGTTTGGTTTATAGATATAGCACTATCAAAGTTTCCGCACGACAACACATGAATTATACTCTTACGCTTTTCCTCCTTCTAATTATCTTTTTTGCAAATGTCATTTGAATAGGCGAAATTGTGTTGCGATTGATAAAATTGTTTACGAAAACTTTTTTAAAAGGCTTTAAAAATACTTTAAATAATTAATTATATAATTAAAAGATATTTTAAATCTGGTATCATCTAACCAAGTAAAAGAAGAATAGATACCCTAAAGAAAAAAAGGCAAAATATAAACTTTACTTTAATTAATTAGATTGAAACTGATAACGAAACGAAAATAAATTTTTCCATGTTTTATGAAATCCTATTCAAGCCAGAGGCCACCACATTTACATTTTCTAAATTAAAAACCATTCAAAAATACCCTATAGGTAAAAACCAACCTTGTCAACTACGTGTTACGCACACTTGCGTGATAAAAATCACAAAATAATATTCGGGTGGTCAATGTTACTGAGTTCAACAAGTGAATTGATATTGTGAAAGTGTTTTTAATAAATTAAAATGTGTTATTCAAATTGTATTAAATGGAAGAGAAAACTACGTTATATATACGTAAATGTTATGTGACCTGCAATATTCTTGTTTTAGTTCCTTAAAAAGTGTGTGATTTATATAGTGTAACTTACATAACAACTAGCAATATTTGAATCACTACTTATTGCTACATATATGAGGCACATTAAAACCACTGCTAATTTACTATGCCAAAAATAAAATTTCGTTGGTAAACGCATCACGTGAGAACGGCTAGACCATTTTGGCTATTTTTTTTTAAATGTTCGTAATAATTCGAATAAGGTTTTTACGGAAAGAAAAATTGAAAATGTTGCCCGGAAAATTATGGAAAAACTGAAAGTGCTTTTTTCAACTGGATTTTTGTATGAACTCAAGACCATAACTCACCTTTCGAACGCTGAATATGCGTAATTCTTTTTTGTTTTGTTCGTTGTGGTCTTGGAAAAGTTTTGCGGAAAAAAAATCATAGACAATTACAAAGGATAGTCGGAAAATTCGGACAAAACTGCAAAAATCATAATTTTTGTATGCGATTTCGATCATAACTGACGATAGGAACGACATATTTGGTTGATTCTTTTTTTGTTTTGTTCGTTATGCTCCCGAGATGGAAATAACTCAATTGAATGTTTTCAATGGAAAACAAATCTGGAAGATCTAGAGAAAACTTTGTAAAAATGCGTTCCAACCTAAATTAAAATAAAATTACATGTGTTTTTACTTTTGTGTTATTTCGCCATCTGTCCAATCAGTGTAGTTATTTTATTTTTGTTCCAATTTATTTCGCGGCATGCGCAAATGTCCTTTAACAGCTGATTGACAAATTGTGAATCAAGCCAATCGGTTACATAGTGACGAAAAATTGATTCAATTTTATTGTGATTCTGTTGTAAATTCATCGCAATCGTTTTATGAAATAAATTAAGTTTCGTCGTTTTATCTCAAACAATTTTATAGATTTACATTTTATAGAAAACAAACAAATAAATTCACAAATTTTTACTTTGTTTACACATTTCCAATAGCTTTTCACAAATTCACAAAACAATCACTAAGAAATTATACTGAAATTTGGACAGGACAACGTCTGCCGGGTCAGCTAGTATTTAAATAAATTTCATAAAAGAAAACTTAATAGTGTGAGTAAGCTATATCAGAAAAAACTTGTAGAGTATCAGAAAAAATTTCTATATGGAAGGCAAGATCTCAACCTAAAAATATTGAGAACATGGAAACTGCAAGAATTATTAAATGAACATTGTCTCATGCAGCTAAACTTGTCAAAAGCATGAAATGTGATTCTTATGACAATATTTAAACGATTACATAACATGGGGCAGATTTAAAAAGAAGAAAAGTGACTGCCACAATAGTTGTCCAAAAACGATTTAAAATACTTGTGAAGGAAGAGCTGTTGAAAATCAAATCGTGTATAGTTCCGCCCCTAGCCCATTTTCCAGACTTGATGCTCTCGGATTATCGATTAAATTAGTTTAATGCTTTTTATGGAGTTCGGTAAGTTGTGTAATGATTACAAAGCTCTGCTGCATTTGAGAATTGAATAAATTAATGCTTATAAAATAGTTGCCAACTTCCTGAAGTTGAAATGTATGATGCTTTTAGTCCAATAACACCGATAATGCTGTTTTATCGCTTTTCAATGATCAAATATGACTTTTATTGTTAAATAATGCTCCTTTAATTGAAAGCTGAAAGCCTTTTTACATTCAGTGAAATTATATTTAAGTAAAATACAACTTGATATACATTAACGAATATTCTTGATTGAATTTTATTAGGACCGTTGATTACATATTATTTTTCTACACCAGCCCCCAATACTTCTTTTATATTTCTTAACGTTCAAAATATTCTTCTTAAATTTGTTTAAATTTTAATTTCTCTCACTACTAAGGCAGTCCCCAAAAAATAGTCTCAATGACAAATTGTTATCTATAACATGAGAGTATTGGTCAGTTGCTTGAATACAATTCACATTTTCAATTATTTTATATTCATTACCAATGATTCTCATAGACAGATATTTATCTCAGTAAATAGAGAAAGCATTTGGTTGCCGTAAAAAATTATAGCGTTCTTCAAAAAAAAAAATCGGACTAATCAGAGAAGGGTATACATCATATCAATCGTGTATTCCACAATAGACAACTATCGGAGCCCGATAAAACAGAAACTTGAGCTAAATAAGGCTGTATATTTACGCCACTGCTCTTTCCATTATAAGTGATATGATAATTTATGAAACAACAAAGAATGAACAGAGATGAATTCGTTAGAATTTGCATAAGTTTGCCAAACTTGAATAGGTTTTGCCAAGTAATGATAGTGACGATTAGATTCCAACAATAAGATGTTTTTGTAAGATTTCCTTTACATTGTATTTGATGACAACTCTTAAAGTTCCCTTTACAAAAAAAACAAACAGTGGAACTTCGTTAAATATTTAAACTAGCTTGTAACTTGGACATCCCCTCGATTTCTAAAGTTTTATAAATAATGCACCAAAGGAGAGTAAAAGGGTTCCGCATTGGTATGAATGCGTAATGAATTAAGCTTTACTTAATTTTATTGAATTAAAAATAACATACAAAAAAGGCCTAAACTTATGCAATCGTGCGAGTAGTATCAAATTTACAATATACATATGTTATGTAATATGTAAAACATCAAACATCACCGGTCCTTTATCGTCTAGACAACTTTACTTCAGCTTCATCCTTATGGACATTTTTATGATCTAGTAGGAGACCGGAACAAAACAATGGGATTGGTGTTATTATTTTGCTTGAAGGTCGTTCTTGTGGGGTGTGGTTCTATGACCTTCGCCATTCGCCTAGCATATCCGTATGCAACAACTGAACTTGCTTTCCAATATTTAAAATAACAAATTCTATTTAAATTAACTATCATTAAAGAAACAGGTAATCAAAATGGGCGTTTTTTTTTCTGGTAATTAGCTTAAGAAGTAATTAAAATTAAGAAGCTGATTTACTTTCAAATCAACTAACATATTTAATAAGGATGATTTACATTTTGAGATTATTAACATCCAAATAATCAGTGGTAAATCGAAGGATAACGGTTATCAATGTTTATTGTCATTTAAGGCAGAATATATTCAATATGGTAGTAAGAAATTAATAATTTAACGTCTGTATTACGTAGAGCCTTATTGAACATATAGTTCAGGTACATATGCTCAAACTCCGATCACAAGCAGTTGGTAATAATTTCATGTTATCATGGTCCTTTGACAGTAACCAACCATATTTTCGACACAGAAAAACACAGATTAATGATACTGCCAGATCATAAACCACACCAAACAGGGACATGAGCATGTAATAATGATTCGATAATCTCTCTTAGAATATTTTATGTGATGTCATTAAGTTAATATATTGCTCACATCAGATACACTAATTTATTTTTTGCTGTATATATTGCTGTTTCACTAAGCTGGTTGTTTTAACCATACTATTTTATATAAAATTCGTTTTAATCATAAAATATTCGATGTTAATAAATTAACAATTATTTAGCACTATAGCAGAGTAAATCACTCACCTATATTTTTAAAATAAAATTACCAGTATGTCATCGCAGAAAAAAAAAATATTTTTCTGCGTGTTTGTTGTACATCTGTTCACCATTAATCTACTTTATATATAGCAACGTTTGCTGGAAATTCTGCAATATTCTCATGTACTGCAAGCTCGAAATAGTTTACTTTCTCATTTTTTTTTGCTCCAATCTCTAAAGGCCGAGAAAGGCTTAACGTGCGTTTGCACTGATTTGAAATGGTAACTCATAACATAAATTAACTTGATATACTGCCGTATCTTTCGAATATCTGTTATGTACCATAGAATATTCGAGTCAAGGTTTTTTCATGATTAACCACACCTAAAGTTACCTAACAAGTAACGAACGGTGTTCACGTTTAGTTCAAATTCACTTAATAATTCTCAGCCTTATATTGCGAGTTATGGTTATAATTTTAGGTTTACTTCGATTTAATGTTTTATCGTGTAACAAGAAGATAAAAGCATATGATGTTAGTTAGTTTTCACAAAAACTTTCGTGTTCCAATAGCTTATTAAAAAAAGGTTACTAAACACTGAAATATCTGCGTGTAAGACTATCGAATGAAAGGTAGAAAATTGCGTTTTTGAATAAGAATGTCCAGAAACTTGTAATATTATAATATGATATTACTATACAATATTCTGGATATTGTTAACTATAAGGGGACGATAAGGTCAGTAACTAACTAGATCATTCTCATTATAATATGGTTGATGACTAGAAAAATCAACTTGGTCACTGACATGTTGCTTCATTTCTTTTGTTTTTTTGTTTAATGGAAGGACAATCACAATATATTTGCTTCCTTCTTTTTGCTTCGCTGTTGCACTAGATTTATCATAAAATAACTAAAAGGCAGGGATGTAAAACTATATACGTACGCCAAAAAATACGTTTTAAATGTAACGATTTTTTAATGATTATTTCTGTAATCCTTGAGATTATAGCACATTTTCTAGGCATTATCTATCACATTTGTAATTATGACCCAAATGTACTTGGAAATGCCTAATCAGTTTTTAATGTTCTTAGGTATTTATAATGACATTGCAGAAAAAAGTTGTTTTCAATTATACTTAATAGATAATAGATCATAAAAAATAGATCATTTTCACTTTTTTTGTGTTTGACCTACCTTAATATTTTCTGTTTTTTCTTCAGTTACCGATTGTTCGAAAATTACAAATTTATTACACAAAACTCAATTTCACATTTCTGACTTTACATAGAAATGGTGTTAGTCATATAAAGTATTCATAGACCATCCATATTTAATGATCGAAAAAAAAGCGAAAAAAAAGCTTCACGGCAAAAACAAATTTCGTGATATAATATAAAATAGTTGTCTAACAAAAAACAACATTTTAGGCATGAAATATTACTCGTCGCTCCATTTAGATCATGTTGAAAAAAAATTCTGATTGCTTGAAAAAAAATCTGCATCTGGCGTAAAATACAAAATTTGTGACTTTGAAATACAGCGATTAAACAATGCCCTAGTAATACATCACTCAACTGAAAATCATCCAAAAAGAGGTCATTCAAAGACGCCACGTAGGAAAATAATATTAAAACGGGTACTAATATTTCACTGAACTGCTAGCTAACTGCTATATAGCATATTTCAAGGAGGGTTTTCGAATTATTGTCTCTAACACCAGAGGAAACATCTGGGACACTTTTAACAATTTTGTTTCTCAGCAAAATCTCCTAAACATTTTTCAAATTCATTTGGTGTATCTCTGACGAAGAGCTTCGATACCTTTAGAAAAAATAACTATATTGTTCTACCAGCCACTCATCGGTAGAAGTGGTTGCATCTTCGTCGTTACAAAAATAAGATCCCCGTAAAAGTTTCTTCAGGTTCGTTAATTTTCAACGTTTTTTTTTTATGTTGCTTCATCAACTGTTATAAGATCCGAATAATATTGCTTTGTAATTGTATGAACACGTGGTAAACAATCAGCAAAAAGAACCCCTCAAAGTTAAAAAAAATATATTACAGCACTACACTACACTACACTACACTTGAAAAAACAGCTTACTTCTAATTTTTGAAGAATGCAAATACCGCTACTGTTTAAATTAATAAATCCTGAACGAAACAAAACAGGTACTTGAAACGCCTAATTAAAGACTGAATAATGTGACCTGGTATTGTACATTATATTAGAAAGCTCTACAAGCCATTTTGGCCCAGGATTATTAACAAAACTCTATATTACATTAACAATGTATACAATCACTTCTTGACTGTACTACATCTTCCATTACATTGTCATACCACCTCGTTCTCGGTCTTTTCTCCTTTTTTCTTTCTATTCCCGATAGGACCTGTTTAGACGTTCATTTTACATCCTCTCTCTTCCAAGATGTTCGACGATGGCTTATCTTACGCTTTGTGCCTTACTATTGTTTTAATAATTATAATTATATCATAATTTAATATTAATTAATTAATATTTTATTATTTGTGTCTTAAAATGTGTCCTGAAATTCGATTCTTTATAAAGCTCTTCTCTCCTCTCCAATCCTTTTTCGTATTTTCCTCTCTGTAAATTGATCTTAATCTTTTTTTTGTTTTTTGTTGCTTTCTTTAGTACTGATATCTCACTAGCATATGTCACAAGTATGTCAGACTGCTATATTTTTGGTTCCCTTTCGCTATTCTAGTCTTCAATTTCATTTTTTTTTTAATTGCCTCACCTATGACTACTACTAGATATACAAAATTCCTAACCATCTTAAACTCATATTCCTTTTTTTTTTAAATTGACAAATATATATTATTTTCTGTTTCTTGTTGCGTGTTTCCTATCATAATATACTTTTTCTTTCATTTATATGTAAAGCGAACCATTCTGCTTCTGCTTCTAGTATTTTAGTGATATTTTGCAGCTCATTTTTAACTAGGTCAGGCAGAGGAGTCTCAATTAATTAAGAGAACAATAGAGACGGACGAAATCAAATACGTATGTTTTATAGATATTTCAAAGGTATTCGACTCAGTAAATAGAAGGCAGATTTGGACAATACTGGATAAATATAATGTAAATAAGGAAATTGAGAGTCCTCTGCCTGGCCTAAATCCGTTCTGTGCCTCATCCAAATCCTTCTCAGTATTTGCTTTTAACCTTTCCGTTAATATGCTTTCATATATATTTTCGATTGAACTCGTAAGGATATGCCTCTATAGTTTTCACAATCTCTGTGTCCCTTCTTGAATATCGGAAGTATTACTACTAATTGCCAGTCCGTCGCTAATTGATAGTTACCTATTAATTTTTCCTAAATTTAGCTTGATATTCTCCCGAAATCCTTTAATCATGCATGTTCAGTTTATGTTTGAATACACGTACTAGTGCTTTATGACATGTATCCAGGAGAGCAATTCGTCGATGATTCTTCCAGAATAATTCTAATTCCCGCAGAATAATTCATTTCGTTTTTTATATATTGGACAGAGCCTTTGACCAATCCTCAGGTATTTCCTCCCATATTTTTTGGTCGTCATGTATTTTTTGTAGCTACTCTCCTTCCGCTTTTAATATCTTCATCTTATTTTCACCGAGTTTCATGTTATTTTCGTTATCTCTCATTGCATTTTTTACTCCTTCCTCGCGTAGTGATTCATTTAAATCATCATTTTCAATAATATAATTCTATAACTGACTTTTTTTGCGCATGAAAATGATATATTTCATTATTTTATCTTGACATACACCAACATTCCTGTTTATGTTTTAAAGCGAAAAGTATTACTTTGATTTGCTTTTCCTATTATTTTTTTGTTTAGTGATAGAATGACCATATTCCTTATCGTCATCTTATTCCATGTCAGTTTTTCTATATTGTCTATAATATCACTGTATCAAATAGAACGTTTCTATCTATGACTATTTTAAACTATACATTTGTTCACCAAAATGTAATTTTCATTGGTATGGTTTGAGTTCTTATGTCTATATCCGTGGGGAATATTATTCATTGGTTTAATCGAATGGGGATTTCTGGTATCTTAAATATGGGAGTCCCTTGACATTCATCACATAACCTCGTAACACTACCTCATTACATTACAAGGCAGAAAAACCACCGATGTTATTTCATTATATTTATGCCATTAAACAAGTAACATTTGACATTTTCACGATATCTCTGGAGTTAACTGCATTACTTCTTAAAATTTAAATTCATAAATATATCTGTTCAGAATAATTTTAAAACCATTTATAATTCGTTCAAAATGTACGGCAACGATTCGTTAACTTCATCATTAATAATAATCACTAATGCTTGATTACTGTGGTTGAACAACCACGTCTAAGCTTGAACTTGAACTTGAGCAGAGGATAATATGCGTGTTTTAATATGAAAAAAATTAAAACGTATATTGCTTGATGTCTGTTATATTTTAAATAGCCTTTTATAAAATATAACAATAAAAGTAATCTTAGGAAAAAGAGATAAAATAAAATCATAAATATTAAAGAAAAAAAAATTATGATTCTTCAACTTTTCGCTGAGATGTCAATTTTTTTAAGTAAAGAAAACGGCCTATACATAGATATTAAAGGCTCCCAAAATCTCATTTATACAAAAATTTTTAAATTTCGATCTTTATATAACACTATATTACTACAGTTAACTATAGTTGAGTTAACTATATAAGTTAATTATAGTTAACATAGATTTTGAACCACCGATATCACATACCAATTAACCTCAGGTAAAATACCCGAAAACTATTCCACTTCAAGTCATAATTTACAATTAACTCGTACTTTATGGACATTCTCATAATATATCCCGCTTTATTCGGCCTGGTTACCGGCATGGCAAAAATACCTAAATAGGCAAACAAAAACATGTACAGGGGAGACGAATCCTCCACCACCGTGTAACCAGGCCCGCAAAACGATATCGATTTATTTCTCGTTTGTTATTTTTATATTATTTTATTAGTTACTCTGTCTAAAACTCGTAACAAAACAAATTAAAACAAGAAAATTCTGTGTAACTTCAAATAAACCAAATGAAACTTTCTCGTTTGCATTATGCATTGTCATTTTTATGCATCTGCTTTTATCTGTTCATGCACCAGCGCACAAAAAGTAAATGGCATAACCGAACCATCAAGTTTCTTCCACTTTGATATCATCCACCGAGTTAATTTTCACACCATAAAAAAAAACAGAAAATGAGAAACACCAAATTGATGTTTTGGTTGAGTGAAATTTAAAATTCATTATTTAACCAGGAAATTGTGGGTAAAATGTAATCAAAAATGTATTATAATGAAGCATGGTTTCTTAGAGATATAATTTACGTAGATTTACTTTTAACCGATTTACGCTTAATTTGTTTAAGGTACTGAACTATTATGTTCATCCTAAGTTTAATTTCACCACATAGACAAGTAAAATCTAACTTTATTGAGATCATGATCAAAATGGTATTAAAAAAGTAATGCTATTGCTATTAATATTACTGCACATAAAGTTTCAACTATCCATCTCTTTTTCTAATATGCGTCTGGAAGATTTATACATTTTAATCTTTATTATAATATAAGTGTATCTATAAAAAATATTTGTCGTAACAAGACATTCATTATGAACTGATGTATTCGGTCTTTCTGCCACTTCATATCAAGTGATTATAAATTGGTCTTTATGGGATCTGGGAAATTAAATTCGAGTCTTGTGAACGTACACCAGATGTGGATTGACCTATTCTATGACAAGGTATCAAAAAATTACAGTATTAATAGCAATCACAAATAATAGCAAAAACATATAGCTTTTCGATAGGCAATATTTAATTCCTTAAAGAGGTATCTGCTTATTAGATCACTAGACTATTAACGACTGACCCAAAAACGCATCAGGTATACCATTTCTGAGGCAAACGAGATAATAATTAACCAGATGCGGAAATGGTTATGGAAATACTTGTGACAGTGGACGAAACATAACTTCAACACTTTGTCATTGTATAAACTTTCCAAACTTAAAGTTTCCAAAACCATGGTCATAATTTTTAAGATATTAAAAAGTTTCTTTTTGTTGATTATTTACCACATGGGCTCGCCATTACGCCAATATTATGTAGATCTTATATCGAAAGTTTCAGAGACAATATAAGACGAGGAAAATTGACTGGTTTTGTTTCACCAGGATAACGTCCCAGCTCACAACTATTGCGTGTTAATAGCTTCCATCCATAAGGCTAGTTTTAAAAAACAACCGTCTTATTCTCTAGATCTGACTTCTAGTGATAATCCCAAAATCCTCCATCATATAATGCAATCACCGCTTGGAATGAATGAGCAACAGGACAAGAAATGGATTTTTTTTTCAAGCGCATCGAACTCATAACTGATAAAGCGAATATATATATATATATATATATATATATATATATATATATATATATATATATATATATATATATATATATATATATATATATATATATATATATATATATATATATATATACGGTTTGGAAAATTATATTGAAAAATTAAACTGTTAAGGCAGAATCCGATTTACGGCTTTCCAGATCCTCACTTCACTGACGAAACCGACATCAGAAACTTAAAAGTATATAAATCTATTTTATCTTGTTTAACAAACATCAAGAATCCTTCCTATTATAATATACTTATCCTAAGTTATAGTAATGTATCAATCATGCCTTTACATAAATGAATTGATATTCCAACACATTCTGTAGCTGTTTATCATAGATGTACTTTTAAACAATCATCAACGATTCACAACCAAATCTGTGACTGTATTGAAATATTACTCATGTGTCAGGGAATGGAAAAATACAATTCCAAAGACAATAGGTGCAGCAAATTAATTGCTTTAACCGCCAACCAAAAAATAGTATCAACGTTAAATTTCTATCTGAATAACCAGTAACAGTTTTGTAAATATGAAGTAAGAAAAAGACATACATGTTTTGACTAGACTAAAAATATTAATTTTCCTGGTAAGTTTTAAAGCAATTTAATCATTCAGATATTCTCCTTTATAACCATAGTTAAGATCTTTCGGATAGCTTAAAAACCTAGCGATGAAAAAGTTTCTTTAACGAGACGGGGCCCTTATCTTTTTGAAGGCGATGATGGAAATCATGTTACTGTTTATGGTGAACGCTTTAGAAATATGCTAACAAAATATACTTGGCCTGAACTGATTAATGTTGATAGAAACAATGTTTGCTTTCAACAAGATGATGTGACTGTGACTCAACAAGCCAGACAAATAAGATTGTCTCCAGACAATCGATTTATTGCAATAAAAACCACTGGTCACCAAGATCATATAGTCTCACACCCTTGGATGATTTTTTGTGGGTTTATGTTAAATCTCTGGTTTACAGAAATAAATCCTGAACAATTCTTGGCCTTAAACGAAATATTCAGGCCACCATTGAAAATATATCATACGATATGTTAGCTCTTCAGAATACATTCTACCAGATGAAGGTGAGGGGTATATCTGAACGACATTATTTTCAAAACATAATGCTATTATTTTTTCTTCAAGATAAAATAAAAATTACCAGATTATCACTTGTAGTTATCATTGTGTCTTATTTTAAAGTTTCAACACTCATTGGACAAGCCATTTTTTATGTTAATTTACTACGAGTTATTTTAGGCCACATTGTATAACTTGTGTAAACCTAATGTTTTTGTTATAAAATGAGGGAACATAATATTTTTAAAAAGTTAATTTTGACAAAGAGCGATATAATTACAATTATTAGTGTTATTCGAGCATGATTGGTTTTATTATTTTCTAATAAACCGTAAAATTTCAATATGCCACCGAAACAAAAGTGAAACTTTTTAATTTATTGACTGAAATCTAAAAAGCCAAACACAATAATTATACGATACATGATGATATAATAATGTTATATAACGATCTTACAACATTCGAAAAGGTGAAGGAAACTGTAGATCCTCCCATGTAAGTACCGTCTGAAAAATTTAGCCTAAAGTTATATTTTGAATTGTAATGAAATTTTAACGTCACAACCTTTACAATGTTTCAGAAAAATACCGTGTTTTTTCGCAACAAGAAACCTTTTGTTATATTCCATTATTTTGTTGAGATCTGCATTAAAAGAGATTTTTAAATGTCATGGTGATTTTATAAACGTGCTGTTTATAAAATATCTCGTACGTGTCTTGGCCCGAATTGGTCATTTATACCAAAGCTGACTGTATTTCGATCATACAACAGTTGTGTAATTAGATCACGCAATCGTATGGGTAGCAAGGTTAATAAGTAATTTTGTTCTCAAGAACAATCTTCAACACAAATATTTATCTCTACGGTTAGGTCAGGACCCTAGGAATATTACTATTTAACACATTCTCTTCATACTACTTTATTCCTTCGAGAAGCTTAGAACTTTACAACTTCTGTTTCGTTCTTTAATTTCGTATAAATCAGTATTAACTTACAGCTACTTTAAAACTTAAGTAGTAAAACATCTAAATACGCAGCTAAGGGAGAATATTCTTAAATATATGACTTGTTAAAAACGACGTGAAATTAATATCTTTAAGACTTCATTATTATAATACAATAAAAATATTAATATTTATCGAATATGCAATAAATCACTAAATAGAGTATAATTATAAAATTAGTCGTTAGTTAAATTTATAAATAAATATTTTAATTTATACATTTATAAATAAAATTCATAAAAATATAATAATTCAAATAATTGTATTCCAAATATAAAACGTCTTTTGTAGTCTTATCTCTATTTGATTTTGTATTTTAAAAATGGGTTGATAAAGATAAAGGTAGATACTCTTCGTCTGAAAGAAAATGGATCTTGTTCCATGTTCAATAATTATGTATTTTAAGAATTGCCTAATAAATAATAAAATGGCCTTTAAGAATTGCCTAGTAAAGCTTATAGATTAAAATTGTGCTCATGGAGATATTCAATAAAAATGGTTCATTTCCCTCTCTTGATATATCGAACCTGCATAATAAAACTTTTATTGTAATACGGGTAAAGTAAGGATTGAATAATATTAGTTTTGTTTCTGGAACTAGATATTTGACTATATTCAAAAGAAAATATTAAGAATTAGTGTCAATAATATATTGAGGTAAGTTGATTGAATTGTTAATAGAAATACTTTGAACTTGAGGAAAATAAAGCATATTAACAATAACCAGTATGAACATGAACTCGTACTTGATTGTATTGGTGCACAGGGTATAAAATGAGTTTAAAAAATATCACACGGTAATCTTGTTGTACGATATATATCTGTACCAGCTCCTTGGAATATTCAGTTAAGTTCTATGAATTACACTTATTTGAGTACGGACAGAACCCTACAATATAGAAATTTTTTGAATCATAATCATAAATATAACAATAGAAAATTATTAAATATAACACATTCCCAGTTAAAATGATTACAACATCAAGCAATCACATGTCGTCTTGATATTTAAATTTTCAATCATATAGATCTTTAAATAAATGTATGAAGAATTGCCACTAAGTTGTTCTTAATATTTAGTATATTTTTACGTAGTTAGTACATTGCTTGAAAAATGTTATTAAATGTTCAAAAAAAATATGGCAAGCATAAATTCGTTTCATGTTTTCTTTAAAATTCTTGAAGATGTGTACCGGCGCGTTAAAGAAACTTTTTCATCTCTAAGCTCTTAGGCCATCCGAAAGATCTTAACTATGGTTATAAAGGAGAATATCTGAATGATTAAATTGCTTTAAAACTTACCAGGAAAATTAATCTTTTTAGATAGTTGATCAAATAAATGGTATTAACATCAAAAATTCTCATGGCCAGTCAAAATATGTATCACACCTTCAGCCCAAACAGTGACTTTCTGTGAATGAAGTAACTCCTGAATCACTTGAGGATTTTCGTTGCCCCAAATCATATAGTTATGTTTAAACCCATTGAGCTAGAAGTGCACTTCGTCAGAAAAGATTATATTTCCCCAAAATGGGGGTCGGCTTCGAATGTCCAACTTAAACCCGCTATTGAATCATGTATCTTTCTATGGTAAATTGAGACAATATACCAAAAACAGGAATATATGACAATATTAAAATTGTATTCAGAAAAGAGTCTTGTGAACATGCGCTAAAAGCGAGAGCACCAAAAAAAGTGATGGTTCAAGAAAATGTTGATTTGATTAACGATATATCTATGTAACGAACGTACTATAAAGAAAAAATGCTGCACCACAAAATTATTCACTAATATTCAAAGAGGTTCTGCTCGTTAAACACCTGGAAAGTTAAGAGCTAATAAAAATGTATTTTGATAGAATTTCATCACTTTAATCTAGAGTCAAAAGTATAATGCATAGAATGACGGCATTTTAATGATTCAGTTTGAGATATTTTAATGTTCCTCAACAATTTAAAATATTTTCTTCGAAGAAACTTGCGAACTTTTTAATTTAACTTATTTCATCTTGTCGTACATGGATATTCAGTTATTTTTTCTATACTTGTCTGATGCCTCAATATATCAGTTAGAAGTGACTAAACCTTTATTAATATTAAACTGTTTAAAGACAAGATAAATTTTAAAACAATTATAATATATATTTATCAATAAAAATGTAAACAACATGTGCTTTTTTGTGCGCTTCTGGTATGTAGCTTATGTTTTAATTAGTGAAATATTAAATGACTATATTAAATGTTTATTAGTTCCATTACTACATACTGTAAGTATAGCAAAATACTTAAGTAGCAGTTTGAAAACATGTTTAGATTGTTTCTGTTGCTTTTGAATTGTCCAACAGTTAGAAATATTATTGTGACAAATTGATCTGTTTTCAAATTGAAAGAAAAAGTAATATGGAATTTTCCCTGTAATTACATACAAAAGGTCAGGGTGTATGTAAAAACGTGATATTACTATTGTATCTGTATATTTCCACACTCACGATGTGGAAACTTAAATAGCCATCAGCTATAGAAATCTATTTATCTTACCACAATGAAGAATAATAAATATTATCTTATACAGTGCAATATCCTGTGCTGAAATATACTAAAAATGAAAAAAAAACAATAAGGGCTTATCAAAATAAGAATCGTTTGATTAAATACAAAAATAAATTAAACTGAGGTAACCGATACTTGATGGAAATTTATTTTAAATAAATAAGCAAAGATTAATATCTAAAAATGTCCACTTTATTTAAAATTGTTTGTATAGCAATTATTTCGACCCTCAGTGTCAATACAGTTTTAATATAATTTGTATTTGAAAAAGGCACTGTGTGTCGAAACAATTGCTATACATACAAAGTGTTATTAGTTATTTATTTATGTCAAAAAATTATCATTTTGTATAATGCCAGCAGTTAATAAGAATATCTTAATATGTATATCGACATTTAAATTTAGTGGGCCACACCATCGCAAGAAATTAGAAATATTGCTTTTATTGCATTTTATGCAAATTGAGTATTGGCATGATTATTTCAAATTAACAAATGTGCAACAAATGTGCAGGTGTAAAAAATAGGTTATCGGAGGTGTTATACATTGTAAGTTCTAGTCAACGCATTAGGTAGATCAGCTATTTTGATTCTGATTCATTAAAATTTTCTGAATGGATTATTTCTTATTTATTGATTATGAAGTCAATTTAAAAAGGGTTCTTCCATTTATTTACCAACTATTCGAAAATTACTAAATATTGATCGAAACCGAAAATAATAAATCAGTGGTTCGCGCTACTATTTGTTCTCGTCAATTCTCGGCTTCACTTTGCCAACACATGTAATAGTCATGATATATGTTTATTAATTACAACAAAGAATATTTGCATTATCCTGCAGAATATTTTCATAATGATAAAGAAACTTTTTAATTCTATTACTTACTATGAATCCTACCATTTATTTTTCGACTAGTGAGGGTTCGCTTTCTGTTCAAGGTGTGAATATTTATAATTTGTTTAAATGTTTGTGTGTGCTTCTAGGGAAAAGTGTAAAATCTTATAAGGAATCGTGCTTCAGTCATACCAGTAACCAGCTGAGTAAGGCCTTCTGAAAAGTCTTCTTCGTTGGTTACTTGCCAGTCGATAGATAGTCGAGAAAAAATAAAAGTTAAGCACAAACCAAGGGTTGATAGTCCATTGCGAGGTTAATCGATAGCTAATAACCGTTGTTCGCAGCCCACATTAAACTGCAGGTCCAATCCCAAAATACGAGGGTTGCTATTTATGTATTCGGAATTGGCAACAATGGTGTTGTTAGGCGCTATCTGACATATACATCGTAAAGTTTGTCATTGTTGACTGTATACGTAAGCAGACCGTTTTATCATACGGACACCATTTGTGTTGTGTTTGGTGACTTGAAAATTTCACCTTAGTTACTCGAATTAAATCGTCAGAATTTTCCTGCGATGATTTACTACGACTTTCGACGGGGATTATCTCGACAGTGGGGGTCGTCTTCGAACGTTCAACTTAAACCCGCTGTTGAATCATGTATCTTTCTATGCTAAATTGAAACAATATACCAAACACATAAATCTATGATAATATTAAAATTGTATTCAGAAAAGAGTCTTGCGAACATGCACTAGAAGCGAGAGCATCAAAAACAGTGATGGTTAAAGAAAATGTTGATTTGGTCCACGATATATCTATGTAACGAACGTACTATAAAGGTTATAGTTAGAAAAATGCACTGCGCAAATGCACCACAAAATTATTCACTAATATTCACAGAGGTTCTGCTCGTTAAACACCTAGAAAGTTAATGGCTAATAAAAATGTATTTTGAAATAATTTGATTACTTTATTCTAGTCAGAAGTATAATGCATAGAATGACGGCATTTTGATGATTCAGTTTGAGATATTTTAATGTTCCTCAGCAATTTAAAACAATTTCGATCGCAACGAACAACTCACTTCGACTTTTGGCCATGAAGCACCGTCTAAAACCACTGTATATCACTGGTTTAGTGAATTCAATTGTGGCCGTCGTTCTCTCTCGGACGAATTTAAAGAAGGTCGTC
The DNA here is from genome assembly GCA_031761425.1 of Cosmopolites sordidus. NCBI lineage: Eukaryota > Metazoa > Arthropoda > Insecta > Coleoptera > Curculionidae > Cosmopolites > Cosmopolites sordidus. Next base: position 53,604 of record JARFXV010000901.1, read on the forward strand.
CAAAAGAAAACATCGATGTTATGCATGAACTGATAAAGCAAGATCCTTAATATACCGTGAGATTGAGGCATCCCTGGACATTAGTATTACACGCATACATATGACGTTACATCAACATTTAGCCGCGAAAAATATTTGTACGCGTTGGATTCCGCATACATACTTTTGACAATCGCTCAAAAAAAGGCTCAAAAAAAGTCTGCAAAGAAATGCTTACAAACTACAATCGTGGTGCGTCAAAGGCTGTGTATAATATCTACACAGCTGACGAATTTTGGATCTATGCGTAAGATGCCAAAAGTACAGCAGTCGACTGTAAGGGTATTTCAAAATGGCCTAAACCCAATAAAAGTTATTGATTTATTTGTCTGTTTCTTTGTGATAGTTCATTTTTTTTTAAATTGTTTTATTTCTTTTTTCCAATAAAAGTTGTTTGTTCAAGAAGCCCTTGGAAACAAATGTTCGCCTGTGTTTTTAGGAATAAAGGGCATTCTGAATAGTACACGACCATTTGTTTGCCAGAAATCTTTGAAGAAATAAAGAAAAACAACCAGCGACGCAGGATCATTCTTCATCATGACAACGCAAGCTCTCACACGTTGCAGCGAACAATTCAATATTTGACCGGTCAAAAAATCTAATTGATGGGTCATCCGTCATACAATCCTGATTTGGCACACAATGATTTCTTGTTCCGTGAAGAATAAACTACGTGGTCAACGATTTTCAATGGCAGAAGAAGTGGTTGATGTGTTCAAAATGCATGTTTTGGAGATACCTCAATCGGAATGGAAAAGCATGCTATGAAAATTGGTTCAAGCGTATGCAAATTGCAATTGGTTCAAGCGTATGCAATTGGTTCAAGCGTATTCCATCGCATAGAATATTTTGAAAACCATTTTCAATGATAAATATATGTTTTTATTTATTATTTCGGATACATAAATAGCAATCCTCGTAGGATCAGTTACTGTTGATGCGCCTCTAATTGTAAAGTATAATTCTCTAATAAGATAGTATAACTCTAATAAGATAGTAAAAATATAACGATTTTTGAAAAATTATTGAGAGAATAATAAACAATGATAACAAAAAAACTAATATCAATTATTCCATTGAAAATGGAAATAGTGTTATTAAATCAGATGATCTAATACAATCATTATTATTCGGTCATGAAAATCAATTATACGAAGCGAAAGGCATTTCTACAGTTGTTCGAATGCAAGAAAAAGGAATATGAAATTAAATTGCAAAACTTAATCAACCGTTACCTAAGAGAATATCTGTGAGAGTTTTATTATTAACATCTTACTTAAATAAGCAAATAATAAAGTATGCCAATCCATTATTAAAATTTAATATGATTTATTTCAGGTGTTGAAGCTCAACGGAAAGTATCTCGTCCATTACCCACTCTGGCTGAGACAAAAGGAAGAGAAAGGGCTAATTTTGATTGTCCAGAAGAATTTGGTTATTATCCCCACCCCACCGATTGCACTCAATATTACGTTTGTGTGTTTGGTGGTGCCTTGTTGGAATCATGTACAGGTGGACTTATGTACAGGTACGGTAACAGATAAAATTTTCATATAAAAAATATAATTTTTTCACAGAATTCAGAATGTATTTATCAAAAACATTTAACATTTATAAGTACACACTTTGCTTGATGGAAAGGTAAACTGGAAATGGCCCTTGTGTGTCGTCTAGGCTCACTGGAATTTTTTTTTCAGAATACAATTTTTTATGATTATTAAACATAAGTGATGCTAGGCCATATACCATATTCACTTGATTTAAATCCGTGCGATTTCTAGTCCTTAACATAACTGAAACTACTCATGAAAGCACGGTTCTGGAGCTGATTCCCAAAATTGCTGCATGGAGTGCTTAGACTGCAAAAATGATTGCTTCGAGTGTCGTAGTGACTCAATAAGAGTCTATATTGAATAAAAAGTCATCAAGTTATATATATAAACAACTTTTTCTTGTGAAGATTGTGAATTTTTTATATATAGTCGAGGACTTATCAAATGCTCTCGCGACAAGTCTCTGTCTGTTTTGGTAGGTTTTACAGGATAAATTTCCTCCAAATTAAATTTGGACTTCATCGACAATTGCAGCGTACACATAAGCCAGGTAATGTTGAAGAGACTGAAACAAACTATAGTAGGAGGAACCAAAATCTGGCGTATAAGCCATGTAAGGAATAATTCGACAGGGACATTAACCTAATCCACAAATGACATCCTTAATCACTATTATGCAATATGTTCGAGCTGCCCGTATAAGGCCATTTTTGTTTATAATATGTAATTATGTATTATATAAGTCTTTAAGTTTTATTGTTGACCCAAACATTCTTCATCGGAAATATGAAAATTACCAACCCTAAACCTCTAGTAGCACCTTCTACATGTTTTATATGGTATAGCATTTCCCCCCGAAGTGGCACAAAGATTTTCTGTAGCTTCAGATGATTTTTTTTTCATTTTGTTAAAGTGTAATGTCTCAAACTTTGCTTATCGACAATCATCTTTCAATACTGGTTTATGAGGTTATCTTATATATTTAAAATACTGTTAAATTACGCAATCTTAGAACCTATGAAAGCTGAGAGCACAGGCAATATTCCATTAATTAATTAATCAAATATATCGTTTTTTTTTCGACATTATTAAATAATAAAGGAAAAAGGATTTTTTTTTTTGTTGGACATTTTTTCGAAACCTCGAATCCGAAAATTTTACTTTCTAAAATTACCGAATTACTTATTATTTTTTTAATTGTACAATGCTGCCCAAGCAATAAAAATTATTATTATTATTACTGTAATTAGTTTTTCGGCTTTTTAGTTAGTTTTAGTTATTTTAGTTAGTCGCAATTATCGGAAACGAGTTGATAATTCTTTATTACATGATGTAGAAAATTATTCTATTAAGTGTTAGAAAATTTATTATATTATTATATTACCAGGTATTAACAACATAATAAAATAAACTTAAATAAAGTAATATACGTTGTTTGACGACGGTTGATTTTGTTTTTCACTTAAAATTTTACTATACATGGATAATCATTACAAACACACATAAGCAAATTATTTTCTAATGATAATAGACGATTTCTCTATTTAGTTTTTAAAGCTACACGAGAAGCTTTTTTCGCATAAGTAAGAAGTAGCGAAGGGGATCAATGTTTTCAAAGCTTGCGTTACTAGGCTGTATCGCATCGTCGTGCAAGCCAAAACTTATTTAAATCTTGAGTTAAAAATTCTACTAAACTTGAAGAGATTTGCGACTAAACACCAAATATTTTTTTTTAACTTCTCGGCGCACGTTTTGTTAACCATGTTAACTTAAATCATCTCCTGATGATGCTAACATGGTTACCGAAACGTGCGCCGAAAAGTTAAAAAAAAAGTGATTTGGTGTTTAGTGGTAAATCTATTCAGGTTTAGTGTTTCACTCCAAAGGTTCCAATAGAAAAATTAATTTAAAAATTCTAATTGTAGAATTTTAACGGCCGATAACAGAATTTTCAAAATCCATATTTTTAGCAGTATAATCTGAAAATGTTTTTGTTACGGCCTTGTAAACTCGTTTTCAAGTAATCCAAATGTGAAAATATATCACTTAAGTTTTTCCATCTTGTAAGAACTCTGAAAATGAGCTTTTTTATCTGTAAAAAAGATTTTCAATTCATCTCGCAATTCAAAAAGTCTCGTTAGAACTTTTCCTCACGACAACCACCTGCCTTCAGTATGGAAACATAATGAGTCGAATTTGGCATCCATTTCGCACAATGTGGAAAGCAATCTAGTCTGCAACGGTCGGCTTTTAATAAAAGTGACAATTTTTACAGCTTCTGACAGAACATTTTGTAAATTATCTGGCATCTTTTTTCTAGCATTTATGTGAAGAAAGCAGTGCATCCATTCTATACGTGGCATAATGTCTGTATTCACACCACTGTTTTCCCTCGTTATCGCGTTCGCGCTATCAGTACATACTGCAATGCATTTATTTATAAGTCCATGTTTTTGTTTTGTGTTGCATTAATGAATGCACTCAAATTCATTATTTTTTTTTTAATATAACGCCGAAGCGTTATTTTTAATTTAACAAAAAATTTACTGTCAATAAATGCACCAAAAGAACACAAAACCAAAACATATTAACTCTACATATAACGACGAAGATCTAGTCATTTGATGAAACTAGAAATACAGGTGTAAATCACTCACGTATATAATTAAAATTTGATACAAACTATCTGCGGGACGCGTGAATTAGCATAAAACTAATAATGCAACGTTCACTGTACTATGTAAAATGACAATAAATTTTTTGGTTAATCTCAAAACCGTAGGTGATTTATAACCAACACTCTTAAATCAATTTTTCAATAAACATTTTGACAAGATAATAAATTATATATTATAACCAAGTCAAAAATAGCTGATGACAATATGTGATGAAATGTTCAATGTTAAAGCTTTTTACTAAAAATAGTATACTAGCGTCAACTGACATTTAGACATAAATATTGTAATACAAATTTTTTAAAGCGCCAAATAAAACTATAATTTTTCTTTAATATTCTTTAATTTAAAAAAATTAATATTTTATTACCTTAGTAATATTTAATAAATAATATAATTAATATTTTTGAATACTAATTAATATTTTTACTTTAGCATAACAAGTTCACAATTAGAAAGAGTAATGATCACTTAAAACGCCTCTCAGCTTCTTAAGTTATCCTCTAATATCTTATCCATATATATATCCTGAAAATTTGATCAATCAAAGGACGTAATATTGCTTTGACAGTCGTTCTAGGATTTGTTAACTCTTATACGGCCATTCTTTGTTTAAATGGAAATACGTCTCACTGTTCAAAACAAAAAATACTTTGCACACATCACAGTAGGTGGAGAAATGGTATTACTCAGTTTCTCAAGAGAGAGGCGTCAGCATCTAAAGTTATATAATGACTGAACTTACTGTGTAACGTAAACTCTGAACCACATGCATCTTCTATGACTCCAACCCTTCCAGGCATCAACATCTTCAAGACATTAACTTCTCGGCAGTGACTGACCTCTCGGCAATAAGCCCCTCAGAAGGTATCCGATTGTCCAGTACAAAGGATATGTCCAGTCCAAAGTCAGGTACAAATAATTTAAAATCCCATGATATAAAGGAGAAGCAGGTACTTGAAAATGAGATGTGTTAGGCCATTTATGTGAAAAGGTGTTTTAATAACTACCTAAATGAAACGCCAAAAAAGAGCATTCTCATCAATGTTATAAAAACCATGTTGACCTGTGTAGTCAGAACATAAATAAATATAATGTGACCATGGTAGTTATATAAGTAATAATAAAACAAGCAAATTTTATAATTTAAATAACCCTATGAATTTAAATGAGTCTGTGTATAATTAATATGCATAATTAATAAGTCAACAATAGAACATCATAATTTTGAGAATAATATTATAGACAGTAAAAGATAAAGATCGCAACAAAATTGCAATAACAATAAACTTTATAAAAGGCAAAAAAGCTTGTACAGAATCATTGATAAAGTTTCGAGGCTTTTTTCATACTGTAATGCTCTACAATTAGGTGCTGTATGAGTGAATGCCAAAACCAGAATATTGTATTAAGTTGTAACATATATTCGTTCCGCTTTTTAAATAGATTTAAAATCACTTATTTAGAAATTCCCAAATATATGTGCACTCGTTTCTTTAACGCCCATTCTTATACATCGTAAATATATAGGAAAAATCTGTTGAACTAGTTTTTGAATGTGAAACATTTTATTTCTATCCTTAAATCGCTCTTATATTTTGAAACAGAAACAAATCATAGCCCGCTTTTAGTACTAAATAACCATTTGATAAAAGGTCTCCTAATATGCAATGAAGAAATTTAAATTACAATTTACGTTCATATTTGAGGCTATAAGAGCAAGAGTGGCCTAACCATTTGCCTACCCAATGTAGCGTAAATTTTGATTAAAGCAAGACTATTATGATTAAGTCACTTAATATGCCGTGCACTACCACTTACCATAGAGAGAAATTTGTAGTTTAAGCGATTCAAGCGTTTTTTCCATAAATCAAAAACTTTAAAATTCTCTATTCTCTTTACCACTTAGATCTCTAGGCTCTTCATATCCATACTTATACCGCTTCTGTATAACATTTCTGATGTGTTTTTTTTTAAGATCATTAACCGATATGGCATCCTGGTAGATATATTTGTGTTTTACGCAAAAAGGCTCTTAGCTTTTAAACCTTAGCAATCGGTTAAGTCACTTCACCATTTTTTCGATCTTGGACATATTTCTTCTCGTTTGGGAAACTTTATCACAAGGTAGGAATATGCACCACTCACCCATTTGTAATTTAAGAGACGTTAAAGTCGGGACTCCAATATACTTACCATTCAATAGTTTGTCCACTTCAGGGTCCATACTTATTCTATAAGTAATATTCTGTAAGTTAAATAATGTAGTACTGCAAAACATGTTACAAGCCTTTAGGCCCACAGTTTTGTGATTATTCTCCATGTTGTCCTATCTCTGGTCATTATCTTTCAGTCCTTAATCCCTTTCTCTTCCATATCTTCCATGACAGCTTCTCTCCATTGCTTCCTTGGTCTTCCTTGCCTTCTTTCATCTTGTGGTCTTCCCCATGCAATTTTCTTCACCACTCTACTTTCTCCCATTCTCTCTGTGTGGCTCAGCCACTGCAGTGTTCTCGATTTTACTATCGTGTTTATCCTTGGATCCTTGAACATATTATAAATTTCCTCATTTGTTCTTCTCATATACAAGCCATCGACTTTTTTTGCTCCAGTTATCCTTGTAATTATTTTACGTTTCCATTTTAATAGTTTCTTGTTTCTTCTTCTTTCTTGTTTCGTACCCATGTCTCACATCCACACAATGCAGTTGGTCAATACTGTCTTAAATAATCCTAATTTGGTATTTCTGGATATATATTTCGATCTTATTAGATGGTTCAAGGTTCCTGCACATCTGTCAGCTTTGATTAATTTTAGGGCTATTTCCTTCTCTTCTTCACACTTGTTTATTATCCTTACGCCTAAGTAGACAAATTTTTCCACGCTTTCAAAAGTCATTTTTCCTAGTTCTGTATCCACTTCCACTTTCGAGGCCCTATCTTGTATACCTTCTACTATCATTAGATTGTTTTTCTTTTAATTGATTGTTAAACCAAACTATGCTATGCTGCCTCCACTAGCCCTTTTGTTACTTCTTTCAATTCTCTTCCACTTCTCCCAATTATTGCTATATCGTCCGCATAACACACTATTTGATGGCTTCTATAACGAATGTGTCCTTCTCTGTTCAGCTGAATCTTCCTTTTCAAAATCATGTTGAATAATAGTGTCGATAGTGGATCCCGTTGCCTTAGATCTGCCTTGATCAGAAAATCTTCTGTCATTCCTCCTTTTACTCATACATTGGCTGTTGTTATCTCCACTGTCATGCTCACTAATCTCACTCTTTTAGAGGGTACTTTAAATTATTCCATGGTTTTTATTATTCTGGATTTCTTTACTGAATCATAGGCCTTACTAAAATTTATAAACAGTACCATTGCTGGCACTGTATATTCGTAACACGTTGTTAATATTTCTTTCATGACAAAAACCTGGTCGGTTGTTCATCTGCCCTTCCTAAAACCGGCTTGGTATTCCCTTATCTGTGGATCAATTATTCTTTCTAGACTTTTTTGGTCAATATCGCTACTAATAACTAATAAGCCAAAGTAGTATATATATATATATATATATATATATATATATATATATATATATATATATATATATATATATATATATATATATTGGAATTTGCAGATTTTTGTGGGTTAGGCCACTCTTGCTCTCATAACCTCATATGTTCCATGTAAAAATTTAAAAAAATATTTTTAGAAACTATAGATATAATAAATACAAGAATATAGATCTAGAAAATAATACAAGAGTATGCTCAATGATATTAATATTTACAATAAATTCATTACTGCAAAGGAAAATATTTTGTTTTATATGGTATGCCAAAGCATAATGCCTCTGTTCCGTATGATGTTAAGTTCCTTTGGCCTGTAAGAGTAATTATAAAAGACACATTAAGAAATAAATCTTATAAATCAATCTCATTAAATTGTAACTGCTAGTAAAAATAAAGGTTAATATACAATTTAGTATCACCAGCTTGAAAGATATAAAAACATAACTAGCAAGGAACAGAACTGTCGAACAATCAGAGGAGAGAGCAGAATTGGGCAATCAGCGATTACCCTATCAGGATATTGTAGACCATGTGAAGGTTCAGCTATTCAGATAGACGGGACATGTGGCGAGAATGGTAAAAAGCCGAATACCAAAAATAATCATGGAAGGACGAATAAGCGGTAACAGAAAGAGAGGTAGACACGGTGGCACAATAATGTAAAAAGAGATGCTTGACATCGATCCAGTTGGAGGTGAATGTTGAAGCAAGTTAAGAAGCACAGAGCAAACGTCAGTTGAGTCAGTCATAATTACATGGTTTTTTTTTTTACTTTGGTTTTTTGCGGAAAACAATTTTTCGAAATAGAATCAAGGGTTTGTGAGGAAGATGTCAAAAGTTTATTGAACAAAACGGATAATATATTTCTAATCTCGAATAGATTTGCCACTAAACATTAAATTAATTTTTAAACTTCTCGACGCGTATTTCGCTAACCATGTCAGCATCATCACAAGACGATTTAATTGACCAGCAGATTAAATCATCTCCTGATGATGCAAGCATGGTTAGCGAAATGCGCGTCGGGTAGTTTAAAAAAGTGATTTGGTCTTTAGTGGTAAATCTCTGTTTCATACCGAAGGTCCCAATCGAAGAATTAATATATTACTAAATATAACTATTTGATTGCATAACAGTTTTCTGATTCAAAGCCTGAAGTACTTTTAAGATAACGCTAAACATTCTTATAATTTGCCACCAGTTAGCTCCATAAGAAATCCGATATATTGCACGATCTAAGGACGTATTACTGTTTATTTCTCGGAAACAACACAAGTATTGTGATTTTCGTAATTCTTGTTCTTCATAATGCAAAAGAAAAATAAATCAGCCAATCTAGGAACTTTCTTCTGCCCTAATTATATGAAAATTGTCCTCCCTAGATCGAAACACACTATATTCGGTATTAACCTCTTGTTATGTATTCATGACTTCTTTTAAATAATCATTTCTGTATATTAATGCAATTAATTTTCTATTATTATAATTAGTGACTACAAATTCAGTAGTTTCAGTTTCAGATATTTAAGTAAAGCAACATTATTCAAAAATACTTACAAACATATTTAGTTTCCGGCTCATACGCATAGATCCAAGATTCGTCGTGTAAATGTTATACACGGCTTTTGACGCACCACGATTCTATTTTTTGAGCATTTCTTTGCACCAATCGACACCCAACGCGCACAAATCTTTTTCACGGCTAAATGTCCATGTAAAATCTTGTGTTTACTTGTCATACTAATGCCCAGGGATGCCTCAATCCTGACGGTATGTCACATGATCTTGCTTTATCAGTTCGTGCACAGTATCGATGTTTTCTGGCACAAGAACCGGTTTTGGACGACATTCTTTAATTTCGTCCGTGAGGGAACGACAGCTACCATTCAATTCACTAAACCAGTGATATACAGCGGTTTTAGATGGTGCTAAACAACACAAATAGCGTTCGTGTATGTATATATCAGACCAAACCCAAAACCAAATATACACACACATATATATATATATATATATATATATATATATATATATATATATATATATATATATATATATATATATATATATATATATATATATATATATATATATATATTCCAGTTACATACTGGAATGTTTTATATAAAATACATAGTGCGTCAAATAGAAAAGGTCACAGTCAGTTCTTGAGTAATGACACATATAACCTTTCATAATAAGGAACGTTAAGGCGCTGGCACGTCTTGGTCATTCGTAAATTTAAAGCATAACTACCTTTTAAGTGTCGGTCTTAGCTTATTAAAGCTAAGTTTTGTTTGAAATTTAGTAAATGTACCGCAAACACTTTATAAATACCAAGTGTGTCGGTAATTACTTTCCGGGTTTGTAACAGATTTCACTAGCCATAAGTATGCAATGTTATGATTTGATATATATATATATATATATATATATATATATATATATATATATATATATATATATATATATATATATATATATATATATATCATTTTATTCTACTGACATTAGCCTCAAAACTACACAAGTTACGTTCCACCAAAATAACAGCATTATAGATTAATAATTTTTTGGAAATGTCGAGTTTTGTGCCTGAAAACGTGCATTTGCGGCACGCATTACTTTTCTTGTTTCATCAAAAGAAAAAAGCCGCTGAAAGTTATCGTTTGCTGATAGAGACTTACGGTGAGCATGCTTCAAACATAAGAACATGTGAAACGTGGTTTCGACAATTCAAATGTGGTGATTTCAACGTTCACGGCAAAGAACGTCCTGGTAGGCCGAAAACGTTTGAAGATGCGGAATTGCAGGAGTTATTGCATGAATACTCAACACAAACTCAAAAACAATTGGCAGAAAAGTTGAATGTGAGCCGAGTCGCAATTTGTGACCGATTACAAGCGATGGGAAAGATCCAAAAGATGGGAAGATTGGTGCCACATGAATTGAATGACAGGCAATTAGAGAAAAAGAAAAATCGTCAGTGAAATGCTGCTTCAAAGGTATGAAAGGGAGTCATTTTTTATCGAATAGTAACGGGTGATGAAAAATGGATTTATTTCGAAAATCCCAAGCGAAAAAAATCATGGTTATCACCTGGCGAAGCCGGCCCATCGACTGCAAGTTCAAATCGCTTTGGTCACAAGACCATGCTGTATGTCTGGTGCGACCAGGTTGGTGTCGTATATTATAACTCCAGGTTGAAACCTGGAGAAACCGTTAATACTGATCGCTGCCGATAACAAATGATCAATTTGAACTGTGTATTGATCGAAAAACGTCCACAATACGCTCAAAGACATGATAAGGTGATTTTGCAGAGTGAAAACGCGCCGTCTCATACAGCAAAACTAGTCAAAGAAGTGTTGAAATTACTTGGATGGAAAGTTTTATCGCACCCACCGTATTCTCCAAACGTGGCTCCATCCGACTAACACCTTTTCGCTTCCGCAAAAAGCACGCGCTTGCAGAGCAGCACTTCACCGATTTCGAAGAAGTTAAAAAATCGATGAATCTCGATTAATGGTTTGGTTCAAAGGAGAAACTGTTCTTTTGGAATGGCATCCATAGATTGCCTGAGAGGTGGACAAAATATATAGAATCAAATGGCCAATACTTTGAATAAATACATTTTATATAACATCCATTGTAAATAACGTGTTTTCTTTAGCGAAAAAAACGGAAAGGAATTACCGACACACCTGGTAATTCAAACTGTTTATTATAGCGAAACAATGCTCCATTGGAAGGTTTTTAAATTATAAGCAACATTTCCTGATGACAGAGATGGTATTGAAGGCTATTCAGTGTCATATCCAGTTATTAGAAATATTCGTTGTATTGAATGTGTCAGGTGCATCAAAGAGCCCACTGCCCATTCTAAATGAAATGTATATTTCATTATAACGGAAAAATGTGTTAATGTGCTAATAAAAGTGACGTGGTACTTAACGATCATCCGTATCCAGCTGAAAACAACATTTCGATATGATTTCAGACATTCAGAAGGATCTGATCGCGTCCTTGGCAGCAATTCCTAAAAATAGATACCAAGAGTGCTGCTTGAAAAAAATTTACGACAGCTTCCAACATTGTACTGACTCACAAGAAGTCAATTTGAATATATAATATTAAAAATATATTTCATAAATGTTTTTATAATTTTTGTGTACACCATGACAATTCCACTTACCTTTAATTTAACAAATTAACAATGAGTGGGCCAACCTGGACTATTACAACAAGCTGTAACTCTGTGAGTTATAGAAGTTGATCTATGTCATCTGGCTATGGCAATCTACTTCCCAAGTATATAGTCCACATGCCATAATTCCTGGAGTGATGAGTTCTGTATGTCGTTTTATTGCGAAAGTTAAATTTCGCCTTTCACTCCAAAAACGATTATCAGGAACCCCTAAACAAAATCTAGGCTTGTGATTTACTGTATGAAGAATCTGCCAATGAGGATAATAAACACGCATCCCCATTGCAAGTAAATGAAGATTAACCGTCATGCTCGAAAGACTCCTATGTGTAGCTGATACTAATCCATCAGATACTTACCGAATATTTTCATGTTAATTTCCTGCAGCAAACAGTATAAAATACTGGTGCGTAACATTCTTGAATACTTCTAAAACGACCGAAACCCGGTACTCGTACATAATTCTGATGCTGAAACCATCTGTCCAATATTAACGTCCAGATAATCATTCATAATGTCATCACTCTACGTTATAAAAACTTAAACCTGCTTCTTTCGTATCAATAGCTTGCCCATTTTGAAAATTCGGATAGTTGCATGAAATTAGGTAGTCCACGAACTCGTGGTACTTTAGCATTTATAATAGTACCAAAAAATCTGCTTAGCTTATTAGCATACGAAAAGTATCTCACAGTTTGACAAAGGTATTTTTGCCATAGTTTTTACTACCGTGTACAGAAACTCTAACATAAACAAACAAAAAGTATATCAGATTTGCAAAGTGTTTCCCTGAAAAGCATACCACAACTGCCATACTGTTGAGAGTACTTTGAAAATTTAAGAAAGGGTTACCACAATGGTACTGTAGTGGAAAGGGGTTATTTTGGAAAAGGTACAATTTCTTAAATTTCCATCAGTTCCAATTAAATTTTCAATCATCAAAATAAATCACCAAAATTGCCTCGTTTGAAAATGTCACAAGAAACTTTTAAATAGCCTTTTTTTCCTTACAGTCATGAACTTCAAACTTGCGATTGGCCTAGAAATGTTGGATGCGATGGTTTGGAACTCTCAGGTCCCGCACCTTCAATTTCCTCATCGAGTAGTGGATCGCAACAGATCAGAGGCAAAGAACGAACACGTGAAAAAGAAGATTCAAAACCTGAACCAAGAATCAAGTATGCTCCACCACCACCACCACAACCAAGAGCAGTAGTTACTTCTCGTGGACAACCTAGACAATTACAAAACCAACAAGAAATAATCAAAGTAAAAATATCACCCTTCATTGCTTTTTGGCTTATATAAATTTCGTTTTGGTTTTTTATAGCAACCACTTTACGCTGATGTTGAAGAAGCATTACCACCAGCTGAAGAGATTGAAAGTGATAGACAACAGAGAGTATATCGCGGTCAACCATCAACAATTGGTCAAGTGCAAAGAGATAGAGATGGTTACAGGCACACAAACAGCTTATCCGTGAGTATATGAGGTAGTTTTTTTTTATTAGGTGTACAAATAAGTTATAAATCTAAAGTTCTAAACTTCTTTTAACCCAGTAACATTATAAACATTTGTTCCCATCTCTTATGTATATTTTACTGTCTACTATGTCTACTTGCTGGGTACTACAAAAATACCCAAGACCGTGTTGTCATGATATAATTTTACAGGATTGACACATTTGATGATTTGGTGAACGAAAAATTTCCATTAATATTACTGCTGTTTGTTTCAAGTAATATTTTGCAATTTGAATATATTTCCGTAGCCTGACCTGTGTGTGCCTGAATGTATTTCTCGGCAATAAATCTACAGCAGAACAACAACAAAACAACACAAATTATGCATAAACTGTTCAGAATGTTCTGAAGTTATTGTGTCACATTGCATGAAAAGTTTTGAAGACGTAACATTGTTTCATGATTGTCTGCATTTTTCTTATAGGGAATCAGAAAAACACGGGTTTCTTGACACTTTGTTCATTTCCTATACACAACCATAACTTTCAATAATCACATTATTTTTTGTGTTATAATATTTCGGTCAGATCTCGTCTTTATGCTTATATGTACACCTAAGAAAATAATGAAAATATATGAAAACGAAGACCTCTTTCAGACCCGAGGCGAAAAAGTTGAAGTCATATCTTTCGGCATTCAATCGCAACTGCAACCATACAGGTAAGTGATTGAACCATCCGGTAACGGTTCATTTTTATTGAAAAAGACTTGATCTACAGTATTGCATCAAACTTGGACGAAATATTGACTAACGACTTGACAACGGAGAAACGACAAAAGAGACATGCGCAATTAAGGTAACTACTGCAATACAACATGGAGCTTATCTGTCTTAGTAACGAGAAAATAATTTCTAGTGGAGAATATCATAAGGATATGACGCATTGGCAAAATGGCCAAAAGAAACGATATCCTCAACACGCGTTTCCTTATGTAGATGATTTCAGAAGCAGTCCTGTTATTGGGACATACCAAAATGAAGAAGACTTTCAACCATTTATACCAACATCGTATTCTAAGCAAGTTTGGATAAAACAGCCTCCTCCTGTATATAATCAATATAATAAAGTGTATGTTCGACCATCAGCATCAAATATTGTACCGAATTACGTACAATACAATAGCAATCCAATAATTCATCATCAGTATAAGAACCCTATAAATACTCATTTTGTACCTATGATACTTGATACTGCCTACACTAATGTAGCACCTCAGAAAATCGATCTACGGAAGACACATTTAAGAACTAACTCAAATCCTAGATTGAAAAACAGTCCCCCCAATAATAGTAGATATCAGACAATAACTGAAGCAACTGCAAATGATCATACCGAGCAATATCAACCTACAGAAAGCAATGAAAATGAGAAAGATTCCAAAGAACAAACGTCAAATACAAGTAATGATACTCAACCCCCTCTAAGTGATGAGAGTGTATTTGACAAACCAAAATACACTGAAGATTTTAAACAACCTAATGATGATGATGTGAAAAGTGAACCGACAGAGGAGGAGAATGATTCAGGAGAGGAAAAAGATACATCTGCTGAAGAAAAGAAGCCAAACGAGGAATCAAATCCGACAAACTCTACAACTACATATGAATATCATAATCATGATCATGATGACGAGGACTTAGGACCACCACCTTCATTCTTTAGCAGTAAAAACAAATACGAAGATATTTACAATCCGTTTGCTGATCCCAACTTTGATTTTGATAATTTTTTACGAAAATTAGGATCTACAACTACTACAACTACGACTACCACTACTACAACAACTACTACAACACCTAAACCAAACATTTCGAGCGAAATTAGAATTATACCACATTCACAACAAGATCTCAAACATATATTTACTGAACAATATATTAATCAAAAACCAAAGCAGAATCTATCAACTGTAACAATTAATTATAAAGACTTGCTAAAATTGTTACAACCGGCTACTCCTGCACCTGCAAATTCAAGAAATAATGTTAACATTGATAATAAAAAATTATACTCAAGTCAAGTAAAATCCGATAATGGTACATCAACAAAAAAATTAGCGCCTGTTGAATATGAATACTATTACGAAGAATACGATTATCCTGAACCAAGTTCAACATATAAAGATGTTGCTAAATTATCTAACGTCGCTAATTCTGAGACAAAATATTCAGCAAAATATCACGAAAAACCTATTACAGTTAAAACAATAGAACCTATTACATTATTCACTGACTATTCAGAATACCCAGTAACTAGTCAACATTTCTCTGACGTTACATCAACCACACCTAAAAGTAAAAAAACTCTATCAACATTAAAACCTACATCGACATCAACACGCAAACTAAAAGAAAAAACTTATACTAAACAGTACACTGTTGAAACTCCTGTTATTACAACAACTCCAAAACCAAAGCAAATTTTTACCACAAAGAGAAAAAGAACAACAACACTACCAACTATAAAATCGGTCAATCAAAAACAAAGACGAACTACAACTGAATCGTATTCATTTGACTCGAAACAAGAACAATCTGTTCTTGTCTCCAGGTAAACATGATATATTATTTTTTTCATATAAATTTATCTTTTTTTTCTTTAAATATTTTTTTATGGAAAGTGCGATTTTTATGTTTACTTAATTTTTATGTTATGAATATCATGAAAATGTCATTTTCTTTTGATTTGATTCATCTAAAAAGTACATGGAGATGATTCTGGTATTTCCTCTAACCATTACAACAAAATCTGAGAATATTTTCATTTAATACAGAAAGAGAATGCAAAATGATTATCAGTTTATTTACACGTATTTGAGATATTCGATAAAATTGCACAACTATAACAGGTTTTAATATATATTTTTGGACTAAATTATATGAATAAAAGTATAGCTATTTTTTATCATATTGTGTCCATACAATAACTAAAATAATCAGAATCAGTATGAGTATGAATCAGAATGCTTTATAATTCATATATTGAGACATTACTATGGCCTTTGTCATTTTCAGATATTACAGTTTAATTATTAGATATTAGTTATTCTTTAAAAGTATAATGTGTTTTCGTTTTATCTTCCACAAAGAAGAACATTCCTCGAACGAATGCTAATCTTTTTTGTATAGTATACACACAAATAGTTTATCACTTTGAGTTAATCCTTAGCAATTATCCAACAACTCTGGTATTTTTCAAAAGCGAACCCTTCTTCTTTCTAAATTTATCTTTTTATACCCACCGAATCTGATATTTTCTTAGGTGCTACTTTTATAATATGTAGTTAAATTCTTCTATTGGAATCTTCGGTGTGAAACACTAAACTCGAACAGATTTACCACTAAACACCAAATCAGTTTTTCAAACTTCTCGTTGCCCGATCTTAGCTTCATCAGGAGATGATTTAATCTTCTCCTTCAGGAGAGCATCATCCTCCTTGTTGGCATCATCAGGAGATGATTGAATCTCCTCCACCAGGAGATTAAATCATGCAAAATGTGCGTCGAGAAGTTTGAAAAAGTGATTTGGTGTTTAGTGGTAAATCTATTCGAGTTTAATAAGTAGTTACATATTTTTTTCTTTTTAATATCTCAGCAGTATCTCAGCTCATTACTCATATCTACTATCATGCCATATTGATCAAATATAATTATTAATCATTTCTTTGTGTAAAACGTTCTGTCAGATTCGAAGCTAGTAATAGAGAGCATCATAGAATGTTATCGAATATGACATATGCATTACATTTATTCCATTTACTTTAAACGTATGAAAGGATTATTTCAGTGAATGCTAAAACAAAAATCAATTCTAAATAATAATACAACATATGGTATCATTTGAATCGCCCACAGAACCACTGACAACAAGCTTAAAAGTGAACGAAAACTTTTTTGCAACGCTAATGTCGACCGGTATTAGATGAAGAAGGTCACACCCTTTTCTTAGTAGCTGCAATTATATAAGAGTCGCTTATTTGTATGGTTAACTTTATTCCCATGATTAAAATTAATAATGATTTTGCATTATTTATCTGTTTATGTTTAATATATTCTATTTTTCGTATACACTTTGGTGAGATAACTTGTCTTTTAAGATTTCTTGGACAAACAAATGTTGAATTTTTAAATATATGTCCAAAAATACCAAAAACAAGTTTTATTTGTTTTATTGTGTTTTGTAATAAGAATGAAACCTAAAATAAAATTAATTCATAAGTTTTGTTTAAATTATACAATAATTTGCATGAAGGACATATGTATATTTTTCCATATCAAGTAGTATTATATTCTTAGATTTTGTATTTTCTTGTTTCATATTTTTATAATACCATTTTTCTATATAAAAAACTAACCTAAAGTTTACTAATTATTTTCTAACTAAAAATAATTTTCATTCCCTTCATTCCCTTCATTTCATAATATGATTCGTGTATTCCATTTTGCTTAGCTCAATATTAATCCATATATGGTATATTGCGTTCACAAATCGATAAACGTTCTGCTGAAGATTATATAGCAGCAAACATTCGAAAAGGCAACCTTAGAAATCATACGTTCAAAAGCAGCCGTTACAACACTTGACCCAATAGAATAATTGTTAGAAGTGAAAGTAAATTTCCGTAATACGAAATCATTTTTGTTGTTGATAAAAAATGGGTTTGCAAGTATTTATTGGCAATAAGAACCTTGGCAATTTCAAAATATCATAATTAGCATGAAAAAATTCTTAAAGAAAATTGAAAAAGTAAGAGATTAACTCGCGCATAAAAATGATTAATATATAAACATTTTTTTGACAATAGTTTTCCTCGCAAGCGGAAGTTTTCCCAATTAATTATGTAATAATAAAAATAATATTATTTTAGTTCCCACATTATTTATTGTTATCATTGTTGTTTCTTTATGACAATTAATAAATTCAAATTAAAATTAGAACATATAACGATTTTGGTGTTTTTTTGTTATGTGGTATTAATAGTTTAGATTTTTTTGTTATGTCTGTTATAAAAACAATTATGTAATCGCAATCTAAATTGATTAATATAATAAGGAAATAAATTTATTTATCAAATAAATAGTTTTGTTACTTCTAAACAATGAAACATTCAATATATTACATTTTCATCTAACATTCGGTAAGTTACACGATTTGAATAATTTTCAAAAAATTCTTGCTAAGCAATGTAAATACAATTAAGAACAAAATTTTGCTATGTATATAATAATGTGAAACTGTTTATTTCAAAATACTATACAATTTTATTGCACGGGAATGCTTTGTCTGCTTGTTATAACACTGCATGATTGTAGCTTAAACATCATATCATCTATTAATGATTAAAAAAAATACTAAATTTGACAATTTTATCAAAATTACGCAAGTCAAATATTAAAAGAAATATAAATGGGTCAATAAGAACATCGTTTAGAATAAAAAAACAACACTTTTAATATTGTATTACTTTTTTTTAATGGTTTCGCTGCATTCAAATTCCGCTTAAAAATCCTTGTTACGAATTCCTGGCAATAGAATTTTAAATTTCGATAAGGGAAAATAGCCGCAAAAAACCAGATCTGGCAAATATGGAGGATGGCTACAATATCTTTTCGAATAATAAAATTATTAGCATATTAGCCTAACATTAAACGAACAGTTTAATGTTATTGTTCATAGTTAACATCTCAAGATGATCACTTTTATATGCAGATCACAATATATGCTCTATATGCAGAGAAAGAGCTACTGTTTGGTTCGGATTTGACCGGCATCATTAGGCCATACTTTTTCGAAAGTTGTAATAATGTCGAGTTAAATGTGAACAGTGAACGTCATCGAGAAAACTATATGGTTCGAACAAGACGGTGAAATCTGTTAATATCTAGAGAAATTTCCTGGTTGCGTCAGTTCTTATTTTGTACTGATAAAATACTAAATTCGACTATTTTATCCAAATTATGTAAGTGAAATATTCAAATAAATATAATTGGGTTAATAACAACGTTTAGAATAAAACAAATCGACTCTTTTAATATTGTATTACTTTTTTTTATTGGTGCCGCTTCATTCAAGTTCGAAATATTCTTGTTACGATTTCCTGGCAATAGAATTTTAAATTTCGAGAATGAAAAATAGCCGCAGAGAACCAGATCTGGCAAATATGGAGGATGGCCAATAGTTACAATATCTTTTGGAACAATAATTCGAAATGACGAGCATATTAGCCTAATATTAAGACTAACTGTTTAATGTTATTGTTCATAGTCAACATCTCAAGATGATCACTTTTATATGCAAATCACAATATATGCTCTATATACAGAGAAAGAACTACTGTTTGGTTCGGATTTGACCGGCATCATTAGGCCTACTTTTTCGAAAGTTCTAATAATGTTAGGTTAAATGTGAATAGTGAACGTTATCGAGATATGTATGGAAACTATGTGGTGTGAACAAGACGGTGCAATCTGATAATAACTAGAGACATTTCCTGATTGCGTCAATTTTTATTTTGGTGATCAATATTGACCCAAGATCATGGGGGATGAATGATACATGCCAATGGACCTCAAATGGTTCAAGTATTAAGGGCTGAGATTGTTCAGATTTACCCAGTATCGTGTAACTTTTAGTCTCCGTATATAAAATTACTGATTTACAGATGCCATTTGGAAATTATATAGGATATTAAAAATTCGAAACAAAGAGATACAGACTTTAAAAATATAGCAATTACATTTTTTAAATTTCTATTGATTTTACATTACATTACAAATTATTATACATTGAAAAGATTTTTTAAACTTTTTTCATTTTGAAAGAGAGATGTACCCATTTTTTCGCCTTTGCAGCTTGCGAAACTAACAAGGAAATACGTTGCATCATCAGTTTACAACAAACATTGTTCATTCATATAATTATATGGAGTTTGTTTAACATTTAGCATCTATAACGGCGATTATATCATTTATTTTGCAACATCGTATCAATCGTCAAATTTAGTATCAATTTAAAATGTATTTTAAATAAAAGCGAAGTAACTGTCGCACTGCCTTATAAAATAGTTCATTTGTATTATATGTTAATGGAAATCATTTTGCTTTAGTATTTAAGTTGTATTTTTATAAAATGATGTTGTAGTGAAGATAAAAGCAGTATATCACCAAGTATTCCAACCACTACAGCAACATCAAGGACTATATACAATAGTAGTCAGTATAATCATGTTAACCATAATGACAATAGATACGATCCTTATTACGCCTTGTATGATGATGATGTGGAATTATACAAGGATGTTGGTAAGAACAAATTTTTATTATCATATAATATAGTTTTAGTGTACCTAAATCTCAATATTAACCCATATACAGGAATTACTTTGAAATTTTTGATATATTAAATCCAATAAGTGAAACTATAATTGCATTGGCATTGTGCGACCATACCGGCGGCTTTTGCTCTCGGTGTGTATGTTTATGTGTTTAATTAAAAAAAAAACAAAAACATTGTGTAATCGGATTTTAACTAAGGTTGTTGGATATATGATTTAGAGAAATATATATATATATATATATATATATATATATATATATATATATATATATATATATATATATATATATATATATATATATATATATTAATTTGAGAAGGCGTCAAATAAAACTTAAAAATTAATAAACGAAAAAAAATAGGCCGGTCGACATGATTGTTGTAACATTGATGCTCTTTTTGCGTTTCATTTAGGTCGTTATTAAAACACCTTTTTACAAAAATGGTCTAGCACGTCCCATTTTTGAATACATACTTCTTCTTTATATCATAGGGTATTTGAAATTATCTGTACTTGTCTTTGGACTGGATAATAGAAATTATGCGGACGATTTATTTTAAAGTCGCAAGCTAGATCTATATCCGAAGAAGTCAAAAAACCTATCTTTTATATTTTAAGTGCCAAATTGAAGATCAATTCTCATGTTTGCTGTATGAGTTGTTGGCTGTATGAGTTGGGAAAAATTGTATGCCGTTTACTCTTCCTATGGTGTGGAGAGAACCTACTGACCATGTAAGTGATTGCTACCTTTGTAGCACTAAAACAGAAGGGAATTAAAAAAGCAAAGGGACAAAATTCAGTATCTAAATTTGCCTTCCGCACTTAGACCAGGTCCTCTAGCCAGAAACTACCGGTACCGATTGCGCCTTTGAACCTGGACAGCATGTTTCCCGGTGATTCTGATTATTCTTTATCATGATCTGATCCACAACTTTCTGAGAGCACCAGATGTGACCCAACATTTTTCACAACTACTAGTGAACCTCACTTAATAACTCAGAATGAATTAAATGATTTGGTACGTGACCTGGGATTGTCAAAACAAAAATCGGAACTTCTTGATTCCAGACTTTAACAGTTAACCTGCTAGATAAAAATGCAAATGTACCACTTTACCGAAAACGGAATGTAACATTTTCAAGTTTTTATAAAATGGAAAGATCGCTATTTGTCTGTTGTGATATTGATGGTTTAATGAATGAGCTTAATATGGAAAATGTACCTTCGGAGTGGCGCATTTTCATAGATTCGTCGAACTACCATACTAAACCGCGTTAAATATAAACAGTATCAGTGGGATATTTGTGGGTATATAGAAGTGATAGGTATATTGTTAGGATTTTAAGGGGGTTTTACAAAGCATTGTTGTTTTTGTGTCTATGGGACAGTAGGGCAACAAAAGAACATTGCAGTAAGAAAGATTGGCCTAATAGAATATAATCTGAACCTAGTACTTTAAACATAAAATATACCCCCCTTGTTAATCCAAAAAATCGCTTCTTCCGCGTCTCCATATTACGCTTGAATAAATGAGAAACTTTTTAAAAACCATGAACATAGAAGGTAATGGTTTGAAGTACCTAAAAGAAGTATTTCGTCGATTAAGTGAAGCAAAACTAAAAGAAGGTATATTTATTGGACAATCAAATAAGGTGCTAGGTGATTTTTGTTTTCAAGAAAAATTAAATGAAAAGGAATTGGCAGCTTGGAAGCCTATAAAATACTAGAATGTCCCATGTCCTTAAAAATTAATTTTTTACACTCCCATTTGGATATTTTTCCGCAAAATATGGATACAGTAAGCGACGAACAAAGAGAGAGGTTTCACCAGGACATCAGGACGATAGAATCCATCTATGTTCGGCAACTACTGCTGGTTTTAAAAAGAGACAATGATATAGAATACAAGAAGAAAAAGCGACAATCCTGTAATAAAAAAACTGTACGTTTTACATTTTCACATTTACATGTTACATTTATTAGCTTATCATTTTCGGATTTAGGACTACAAAAGTCTTCATATACACCTGTTTTCATCAATGTTACCTTAAAACAGTTTAAATTTGTTGGCCTGTGTAATTTATTGCATGTACTTTTATTGCTGTAACTTATTACAGCCCTATGTTACAAAAGTCAATAATTTAATGTAAGTGAAAATACTACTGAGGCGAGATGTTTAGCAACATTGTAACATTCTCGTAGAAGTTAAAATTTTATATAAAAATTAGTTTGGCAATATATAAAAGGTAGGCTTTTGAGATTGAATTATATTTATTAGGTCAAATAGAAGGTACTTCTTAAGTCTTCTTGCGGATGTTGGCCCCATTAGGCTAGGCTATTAGGATATGAGTCCAAGCCTGTCTCATTTTTCTGCGAGTATCTTATGACTTCTAGTTTAACAGTGCAAAATTGAAGGTGATGATTGAAAACATAATTTTGCACAAACCATGGGGCATTAGTTGATCCTGATTACTTTTGATTGAAATGTCTGTAGTATTCCAATGTTGAATACGGACTTCAAGACATTTTTTTTTTACTTTAAAAATAGATATATTATAAATACGCCAGTACGAAACGAATTGCACTACGCCAGTACTCTTTTGCCAGTTATGAGTTATGATTCACACATGATCCGCGACGAGAGCACTATTTTTTTCCAATTTTTTTACTCAATTTCGGAAAAAGAATTGCGTGGCGCCTCCTGTTTATAGAAAATAAATAAATTCATCATCAAAAATGTACCGATGCCGGACAATGTTTCTTTAAACACCCCTTAAGCTTTGTACATCTAGCTTATATATTAATATCCCCAATTCTCAAAAATTTCAGAGTGGTCTATAAAATTAAAAGCTTATGTTTAGAATATTCTCTGAGACTTGTACATTTTCTTATATTTTTAATTTCTTCGTATTGTCAATTGTTCTATATTGAAGTGAAGAATTTTTTTTTCTCTCATATTTAATATTTGATATTCATCATACAATTTGTTATTGCACTGAACCACAGTGTGTTCGAAAAGTATCTAAACTAAGGTAGTAAGAAGTCAACAATTACAGATTTGTCGGTGTTTCATAAAGTTAAAAAAATGCGAAGAAATTAAATCCTGATGGCCAGAAAATATCATGATATTGAACCCGAATTGCAATGTGGGGAATTCCATGCCAAATCGACCACTTTTGAACCCAACCATTTTCGATTTAGCTGACATTTTTTTATCTTTTTCTGCTCCACTCAAAACGTTTTTCAGGATTTGTTTAAATTTTTTTTCTCAACCGAAAAAAAGTTACGAATTTTTCAAAAAAATTGCTCTCTTTTTCAAATACCCATAACTTTTTCAAAAATTGACTAAATGGGACTTTTTTTTTAATTTTTATTTTTGAATTTACTTTTCAGAAACAAAAATTCAGATGTCAATTTTTCAGATTTTTGAGAAAAACCGTTAAGTTCGCAATTTTTATTTTTATTTTTTCCTAAAAAAATTTTATTTATTCCGCGGAATTTTTTTATTTTTTCCCATTCGTTTATTTTTTCTATTATAAACACTTGTTTTTATAATAAAATAAATCAAAGTATCTGGTTCTATGATCTTTTATACTTAATTTATAGTCTAACCTAATGATTAATGATTAGGATTTCACGGTTAATAAGATTAACAATCAATTGTTTATACCAATTTAACAAACGGTTTATTTTATTTTTCTTTGGCCTTTAAATAATTTACGGATTTTATACTCGTCTGAATTCGAAAAATTTCGGATACAAAGTCAAAGTTTGTATTTGGAATTACACTGTACAGTAACATGTTTTTATCAAAATAATAAATGATTTTGTGAAAAGGATTTCTGACAGTGTTAGCAAAGTTATTATTTTTCGGAAGGGGCCCGTCAGCAATTCAAAAATTTTATAAACGTTATACTACGCCAAAAGTGATTTTGGAATGCCTGCTGAATGACATTTTTTACGATTGCCCACGGGAAAGATCTGTACGATCGAAGTACATTCAAAAACAAAATTTTTAAAAAAGAACAATTTTTTTGTTCATTTTTGAAATACTTATGGGTATAGGAAAAGGGAAAAAAAATCTGAGAAACGTTTTTAGTGGGGTAGGAAAAGTTAAAAGAAATTAAACCAAATCGAAAAGGGTCGTGTTCAAAAGCGGTCGATCGGAAAATATATTAATATATAATATATTAAAAATTTACTATATTTTAGATTACACCCCCCAAAGTAACTACAATTCTCAACAAACTAAGTCGACTACTACTAATGTCTACAGAGGATCTACAGTTTCAGCAGTACGTGATGAAGCACCAAAACGAGGAAGCATTCCTTATAACAGCGTTAGCCAAGATATTTACCAACAACCATCAATTGTTAGTGACTACAGTGAAAACTCGTATCAGGTATTAATATTTAAATATCTGTTTTTACATTTTTGCACATATTTACATTATAATTTATGTTTATGATATTGTTTCGTATAATATAAAATACAGAATTTTTCACATGTCGGTCGCATACTCTAATTTCACTTTTATATGTCTCTTAGTAATCGACCGCTATTGTTTCCTGAATATTCGCATAATTTCTACACAAATTTCGTCATAATGTCCGTGTAATCGCGAACATTGTTTTATACAAGTTTAAGTTAGATCAAAGTAATGCTGTTACTTCTCGTAAAATATATTTTGCAATATATAACACAAACGATGAATGGGCTAAGTAAGGTTGGATCGAAAAAGTTAGTATTTAAGATGAAAATCTAAGACACATACCTCGAACATTAATTAACCTTATTACATATGTTTTTCGATCAATAACCAACAATTTGACATAACTATAAATTGAGCTCATTGATCCGATTCGTCATGACTGGAATAAAGATGAGAAGCAATGAATCAAAATTAGTTAAGCATGAAAATTTCCACAACATGGAATTTAAACACATTATGGAAATTAACACATTAACAAATAATAGGAACGTTAACGTGTTAATTTAAAAATATGAATATTTTTATAACAAAATATCGCTTGTTATATACTAAATATAATATTTCATAGTTTTAACTCGATTGAAAAGTGTTATAAACTTTGTATCTTCTATCAAAAACCATTTTTGGAATATTATATTTCACACAATTATATTATATTTTCACAATTTTATATTTCACGATCTTGAGTGTTGCAACTTGTAATTATTCTTAGGTTCTTAAGCATATAATTAACCATCA
Organism: Cosmopolites sordidus; assembly: GCA_031761425.1. Taxonomy (NCBI): domain Eukaryota; kingdom Metazoa; phylum Arthropoda; class Insecta; order Coleoptera; family Curculionidae; genus Cosmopolites; species Cosmopolites sordidus. The sequence continues at coordinate 79,748 of JARFXV010000901.1, forward strand.
AAAACTCCTTAAAGCCATTTTATTTTACAAAGAACACGCCACTAGTAACACTTACAACAGTCTATATCCAGCATTTCCTGCAATTGCGGTATTACCTCAGTTTATATCATCAGCTGACGTTGCTTCGAAATTACTGGCTTTATGGTCGAGATATCTGATGTTTATTTAATTTCCTGAGAAACCTAGAACATTTGGACAACCGGGGACTGTTTGACTTGAACTGCATTGTATCGATAATTTCTTTCCTACCACTTGATACTTTTGTTCCTCAGTAAATCAATTAATCAGTAATCTAATTAATAAAATATTAACCATATTTTTAAGGTTCTTATATTCGTCAAGAGAAATGTGACAAAATGTACGAAAAATAGTGGCTTTCGTTATTAGGTTACACATTTTGTTTTATCGGTACATCCACCTAAGGTAGTTGAAAGTAATATTTACGACAACGATTTAAAGCTGGCTAAATTGTCGCAATGGTTTAAACATATTCAGAAGTATATCGAATTTGAAAAATTATTCCCTAAGTTTTTTATAAGTCAGAGTTATTATAGTTTAGATCAATATATGTCTTATCAGTAATTGAATTAAATTGAATTTATTGATGTATAGCCATTATCATACCTTGTGTTGTTTCCGATGCTGTGGCACTTAACATTTTGTCAATTTGGAATTGATCCATGCATGTTTTGTATTGTCGTGAGGATTGAATAAATTATTATTATTATTTTGATAAATATTATCTTTCCAAGTGGTCTGAACAAGCTTGCTTAATGGTTTTTTGTGACATATTTTACTATAATGGCATTTACTCCCCTTTGTCCAAATGATAACCAAGCATCCATTTTTTTTTTACGGGATCAAGCTCAATCAATAATCTTCAACAATTGTTAACAGCAAGTTCTTAATAACAAGCTCACGTATAGTTATGTAACGTTTAGCTACTACAAATGCTCTTAATTTGTCACCCGCTATCAATCTCATTATCAAATCAGTTCTGACTTGTGCGTTCTATTAGTGCATCTCTATCACATAAGCATACATTTTCTCGTGTATTTACACCTCTTCTATCATTGCAAAAATAAATAAAACATTTTATAAATAAAAACGTGTGCTAAATATATTGTGCCTCATAATATTTAAAGTAACTCTTGTACAATTAATTCTCAATTATTAAGAAAGTTGAATAATTATACCCAACCTTGATGAATCTGAAACGATTTTCTTGGAGTTAAAAATGAGTTGTATAGTTATGAACTACAATTAGGTCTGTATTTTCTGCACTTTACATCAAAATGTCAAGTCTTATCCTTGACTAAGTTGATCAATGAATAAACTAAATAATTGCTTGGTATCTATTTCTTCTCTCTAACTGGTTATGTAATTAGTTTGCTATTATTTTCATTCAGAGAATATTAATGTTGGGTTGGTGAGAAAATAATTGTGTATTTTTTTTTGTGAGTAGATAATTTCGTAAGTTTCAGTTCATAATACTTTAGCAAATATTGCACCAGTAAAAAGCAATAAATTGATAGCAAGGTATTTCTTTGTTGGATACGTGATTTGAAAGGGCTTTGGACAGGTCTTTGACACTTGCTTTATGATTTTTTCTATCCATGTTATTATAGATTCTAAAAAGGATTTCATTATTTATAATAGCGCCTGTAATTGTTAGTTTATAGTAGGATGATTTGTTATTTAATATAATAAATTTATGACCATGACTAAGTGTTTTTTAATGCTCGCTAAAATTTTTACTCCAAGTTGAATTTTTAGGTTTTATAATATATACTGATATATTATTTATTGCAATTAAATAATTCAATTTACAACCTAATAAGAAACATTCTCCTCTTCTTGTATTTCCTCTATAATCATTTGTGGACAATATTGTTATTAATAAGCTTCAAAAATAATGAATTGTTCATTTTAGAACACAGGTTGTTCTAAAAGAAACCTATGTTCTGTTAGTAAGTTCTTAGGATTTTTTCTAAGATGGAAAAACTAGTAATATAATTTTATAAATACGGTTATTTATTCGAACACATATCATATATCACTGCAATGTCCAGAACAAATAATAAACGTTCTAAAAGTCATTATTAGCTTGTTTTGATACTCAATTTAATGCGGAGTTCGGAAATATATTTATAACAAGTTTTAGAATCCACGAATAGAAAATAGTTACGGAGAATTATGATGATATGATGATATTATGATGATAAGTACCTTACAGTTATTTTAAAAAAATCGTTTTACTTTATACTTGGAGTCATATAATAATATCATGTCATATAATTGTCAGAGATCAGAAGATATTGTCAGAGGTCAGAATAATATTGAGAGATCAGAATAATATTGTCATGAAATTTTTGCGAGCTGAATTTTTCGGATCTTTGCCTATAGTAAAAACGTTCAATAATTACTCAAAAGATTAATAATAGTAAGCGTTCAACTATATTTCATTCGTAAGCGTTCATATTGTAACGCTCAACGTATACTTGCATATACAATAATGACATGCAAGTATTTAGTTTTTCACGATGCTAAACCACAAACTAGACATTCACATACCAATAGTGAAGGGAATATTGCTATTGTAAGTGCAAATGATGAAAAGATATCGGTTCCTCTACGTTCTCAAAAATTCCTCAAACCGACAATTTTGCAACAATATGGCTTAGTTGTTTATCATGACCAATTAACTATGCATTGAAGAAAAGCCTTTGCATTCCTGAAAAAATAATCTACGGTTGATGGCACTGTAACATCATTAGACCTTGTTTATTTCAAAAATTAAATGAGGAAGGAAATAGGAACAGAACTGTTCTCACTAACGACTTAAAATTGACCATGAATATTATTAGATTTTTCGAAAACTAACTTTTAGTATCTAATCTAAAATATAACTATAAAGTAACATAACATAACATATGGCTTCTTTTTATTGATTCTTTACTTCTGATTAGTATTTCGTCGAATAGAAATAATATTTTAATTACTGTACGTGGGTCATTCGAAAAATTATTTGCATAACACAGAGATGGTGGAAGGATGGCTAAATAAATATGATGTTCGTCAAGTATGATTACGTATGATATGAGAATTAAGCTTTTCTACTGGGTCGCTAAACGAAAATTCACTTCAAGTGATGAGGTCAAAGCTGGGACAACTGTTTATTTTACAAAGTTGGATAAATCATATTATTCTGAGTGTATTAACAAGTTTGGTTAAAATCTATTAAATTGCAAGGTGACTATGCTGAAAGAAAAATCGTGTGTTTTCTTTAACAATTTCAGACCTTTTCAAACAACAGAATCCACACCTTATCGCCACAGAAATCGCAATTGCCATTTTGGGCTAAGACAATTTTAATTACGTTTAAGTAACACGTCGTAAACAGAAAGATAGTTTTTTATCGTTTAACTGAAACTACATGTGTTGATAAATGTCTCGAAATACTAATGACAATAATATATAGTGTCCTACCATCTCACATGTTCATATCAAATGAACGCTATTAATTTAAAATTTTATTTTACTTACCTTTTATGACATGCCGTTCAACATAAGTTTGTAACAAATTGAAAAATTAATGTTCCTCCACAAAGCAGAAAAACGAAACATTTGCAAGTATCAAATTTCTCATTTTCTTAATTTCTCTTCTCACAATTAACTAGTTAATTAGCTAGTTCTATCATCAATTCTTCTATTAGAACATTCGGTGTGAAACACTAAGCAGCGCGTTTGCTAACCATCATCAGGGCGCGATGGTGTTTATGGTAATCTCTTCGAGTTTAGTAGTTCTCTCATAGCTTAGAATATTGTAAAACGATCCAAAATGCATGTTTTCCCACTCTTTAATAAAACTTAATAAAACCGTAAACATAGATTGGAAAATTCAACTTTAAAAATAATGTAATATTTATAAAGTGCAAATATTATAATTTTAAACTACTAGAACATTTTGATGATATATCGTCAACTATCACTAGCTTTTTAACTAAAATGATCTTTATTTTAGGATGAAGACAATTCTTACAGACAATCGAGTAGAACACCATCTAGGTGAGTATCAGAGGCTTGCTTTTTTATATTATTTGTACATTTTAAGTATAGATTTAGTCTTAGGGGAGACAGAAATGAAATAAATGATATTGAAGAAATTCCCACCACTAAAAGAATTACCACAACGACAAGAAAGCTTACCACAACTACTAGAATTACATCAACCACGCAAGCACGAACCTTATCCACAAAAAAGAGCATTACTGCCTCTCCAAGGTACTACAAAATTTCAAAAAGTTTCAATGTAGCAGCTTGGCTTCTCATTATTGATTTTGCCATAGTATCATAATATGCTGATATTGCTTTTACTCATTTTTGTAGTATCTTCTTATACCTCCCTGGCACTTCATGTAGTTTAAACACTCATTGTTTATACATTTGTAACAATTAGTTCACTTTCCCATAACGTAATAAAAAACAACGATCAGTTTCGATTCATCAACGTCCACGCTTCAAGAATTTGTGATCGTATTTTAATAAAGACGCCAAAAAATTGCTTTCCATTATAACAAGAAATAGTTTTTAAAAATCAGATATATCCCAAAATTGCGTAAAAATTCTAATAAACAATTTCATATAATTTGCCTCTAGAGAAAAACCTTAAGTAGTCATATACGATGATAAAGTCTTTTAGATAGAGATGCGATCATAAATGTGATCGCCACTCTGAAAAATGGCTGCCTTTCTAGTAATGCTTCATGAATTTCAAACTGATATGGCTTTAGTTCTATTTTAACAGTCTTCGAAAACAGATAAGTTTTATATTTTTGCTATCACGGAAAAAAACGAATTCCGTGTATGGATCAAGCACTACTTTTTATGTAGAATAACCATCGTGCAAACCGGAGGAAAATTGAAAAATTATTGGGAATCTACTCCTTTACATTTCATGGTTCATACGTGATTTAATGAGTTTCGATGTGGTCAAACCAGCACGAGTACTCCCTACTCAGGACTCCACAACATCGAGGTCGCAAAACGGTCAACAAAATCCATAACATCGTGTTGGCCGATGACAAAGGAAAGGGTAGATAGATTGTTGAATAATAAACACATTGAACGAATGCGTACGAAATATCTACATGAACATTTGGACATGAGATAGCTATCAGCTCGATTGGTGGCACATTTGCTTACTGCTAACCAAAAACAGTATCGGGTTCAAAATTTCTCAATGTGGTGTAGACATGTATAAACGCAATTCGAGATAATTTCTGCCGAGATTTTTATGATTCTTGATGAAATTCCACCACTGTTTTCTACGATACGAACAGCATTATATTCATCAAATATTTAGAAAAGGGAACTACGATCACTGTAAGGCATAATGCTGCATTGTTGATCAAATCTTTTGAAGAGTTGACAAAAACGTCTCCATTTGGCGAAGAAAAAATTATTAATTATTATTATAAATAATTACGAATTCGAATTGTATTCCTCTAGAGAAGATGTGGTTCCAACAGGATGATTTAACGACTTTAGATTACACAGGTCAACAAATTTAAACTTTTTTGAGGTAACATTGATGAAGATCCCTGGTATCTTGCTTCCATCCTCCTGATGTCCTGGTGAAACCTCTCCCCATATTCGTCGCTTACAGCATTCAAATTTTCCCGAAAAAATCCAAACGACACCTTAGTATTTCATTGGCTTTCAACACTTCAGGTTTTTATAGTTTTCATCTTTCTTGTTGCCGAGAAATCCTTTCACTATACTTACAAAACACTTCCAAGCTGCCAATTCGTTTTAATTTAATTTTTCTTGAAAACGGAAATCACCTAGAAGCTTCTTTATTTGACATCCAATATATAAGCCTTCTGTCAGTTTTGCTTCATTTAATTTAGGAAATATTTCTTTTAGGTACTTGAAACCATTATCTTTTTTGATCATGGCTTTGACAAAGTTTTTTATTAGTCCAAACTTAATATAGAGAGGCTGAAGAAGCAACTTTTTTGTGTTACAAGCATATTTTATGTTTAAAGTATCAAGTTCAAAGGAAGTTCTATGAAGCTAATATTTCTTACTGTAATGTTCTTTTGTTATGCTACTCTCCCAAAGACACAAAAAAAACAATTCTTTGTATCACAGTACTCCTTACCTTTATACTCCAAAGTCAGGTACAAATAATTTCAATGATCTCATGATATAAAGGATATCTCCCATGATAAAATATACTTGAAAATGGCACGTACTAGGCCGTTTTTGTGAAAAGATTTTTTAATAACTACCTAAATGAAACCTGTGTTATTGTGTCGACCTGTGTTATTTTCTTTCAAGTTATAAAGTCTTTGGTCTATGCCGATAAACCAGCAATTATTGAAGGCCTGGAAGCCAACATAACTCGGATAATTGCGGACATAATACCCCAATTGCTTGAAAAAGTGGTCGGAAATTGGATTGACAGAATGCGCTTTGTCAGAAGTATCCGGGGCGGACATTTGTCCAAGATTGTTTTCAAACATTAATGCCATATATTAAATAAATTCATTGAATTAATTAAATTATGTCATTGAATGTTATTCACATAATATATGTCATTGAATGTTATTCACATAACTATTTTCAAGGCATCTAATTTGGTTGTTGTTTTATTTGAATTTAAAGTTTGGACGAACTAAAAAATCACCCTATATATAAATATTTTATATATAGGGTGATAGGTTATATATAAATATTTTATATATATATATATGTTTTTTGGGGCAATTTTTTGACGAAAATCTTTATTCATAATTGCAAAAAATTAATAATTCCAAATTTGGCACTAATATTGTAGTCCTTCATTATAATATAACATATTCATAAGAATAACATGTTTCAAAATTAGAATTTATTTTGAATAATACCTGATTAACGAAAAATATCCCTTTAAAATTTACTATTTATTTTAGCTTAACGCCTGTCAACGAAAAAGAGAGTAGCATACAACATTTGCCAAATAATTCAAGCCCAGAACAAATTATTATTACTCCCGTTAACCCAAAGAGCCCTCTTAGGTTTCCAAATCAAAAAACACAATCCAGTATTACAGACAATACATCCGACGATACACTACATACTATACAGCCAATTTCATATCTAACTAACCACAAATTAATTAGAAATAATCTCATTGCTAATATTTCTGCAGCTAATTCCAAGTCAACTCACCAGATCTCAATTAAAACTGTTTCTGCTCATAAAAATGATAATTTAACATCAGACGATATAATTGTACCTACTACATATTCACCATCCAGATTTTTGCATAAATTAAACTTGTCCATAAAATATCGTTCATCCACTCCAAGGGTTTTATTTAGACTAAAAAATGACAATCAACTTGGTACCGATTTAATTCATGGACAAAAAAAGTTGTTAAAAGCTGCAATGAAAACTTTGAATCCTATTACTATAAATTATGAATTAGCCATTAACGACGATGAAGTAACAACTAAGTATTTGAGTAAAGAGTTTACTACAACTAATCCTTCTTTAATTAAAACAACTACTTCAAGAACTGAAACAAAAACTCAAGAAGGTTCACTGAAGAAACTCGATTTATTGTCCAATAGAAGTTCGGGGGTACTATTATCAAAACCTAATCTAACATTTAAACCAAAACCTTCACTTATATATAAGTTCAGACCTGTAATGAATCCTCATAAAGACTTGACAACATCATTTCCTGAGGCTACTTCCTTTCCCATAAGAAGTTCTAGGGCTAACTCTACTATAGACTCTTTGGTGAATGGAAGAAAAGGGTTAATGAAATGTAATGAGAAATATCCAACCAAATGCAATGTTGATTCGAAACAGAGGTATTTTTCATATGTTTTTGCAAAATAATCTGCATGGAATGCACCAAAATTCTTTTTGATGCACCAATATAGACGCTTTCAATAAGACCTAATATTGTGAGGCCCTTTGTTGAGACTGGAAGTTGACTATGACTATTTACCCCTCCCCAATTGATTAACACCCTTTTATTTTAATCTTCTTTCTAGAATAGTCACTATTTTTAGATCAGTAGACGCTTTAGATAGTTAAAATATTGCCTGTTTATACACATCATGGTATTGGAGTAAGTTTGTTGGAATTTTATGTTTACAGGGTGATTTAGTAAAGTTACTTTGCTATTCAAATAAGTTCCATAATTTTATTTAAACTAGACAAAAATTGTATTTGTTCAGTGATATTATAGAAACTAAAACAATAGTAAAAAATTTTTATTTACTCATAATTTTTCGTTTCATAATTTTTCGTTAATTTATTAGTTCATAATTTTGGTGTATAAATTCTATACAGTCATAGCTTCTTATTCGCGGGGGATTCCGCGAATACAGAAAGCGTGAGAAGGTTCCAAGATTATGAAAAATATATATGAATATATTTTGGAATATATATATGAAAAATATAATGAAAAAAATATATAATACAAACAATTTAATGACAAATTTTCTAACAATATTAATAATCATTATCAGGCTTAGGCAATGGTTTAAAGAATTTAATAATTTTTTCTTGTTTTGTCGCTTTTAAAAGGTCTCTCAGTTCGGATTGGTATTACACAGGCGAATCAATTTTTATGAAGAAACCACAAAGCTCATTTGCAATTTGTAAACCTTCACTCAGGTTCTTTAAGTTTAATGTCATCAAGAGCCTCTTTAATTCAGTAATAAAAGTTCAGTGCTAGATACTAAAAAAATAATAATTTCGATTTGATAGGCATAAAATCTGCAGGCATTAAATCTTTTTAGCGACTGGAACTACAACAGAATAGGTTTCAATCAATAAACATTGATTCTCTACGATCAATACTTGTTGGTTTGGCCTTTACCTCTCAGAAGATATTCGGCTTTATCCAGCCTGACTGCACGCGTGATTTGTAAAGGAGATTTCTTGTTGGATTTTATGTGCTTGCCTATTGAAAAATATTATAGATACCTGGTATATTCTGGAACATCCATCCATCTAAGCAATAACTACAGAAGATACCACCCCGTTGTCTCATCTCAATACTACATACGTAATATATGTGTTTTTTAAATATCTAGAAGTAAAACACGAAGATCTTTATTGTGACAATCTCCAAATTTGAAATCATTCACTAGATGATATCCAATATGTTATGAGATATAAATAGTGTGCTATTTTATGAAGTTCTAATATGTTTGTATCCAAATACTACACTTATACTTGAAGAACACTTATATTCAATGCTCCAGATAGCCCTTGTAGTATGTCCACTCCTATTCAACTTTTCCGTTCAACGTGTCTTTCAACTTGCGTTATTGAAGGCGTTAGGGCATGCATTTTAGGGTAGGACACATGCCTCCTTCCTGTCCACATGTTTGCGTCAGTTTCATTCAGCATTTCTGGAGAATTCAGTAAAAACGTTTTTTTTTAAACCTAACCTTGCCTACTGTTAACTGTGTAATTTCAGTTTCATGAATATATCTGACATTGTCATGTTAGCCAGTATGAGTGCTGCTGTCCTAGTGTTGATGAGAGCACGGAAAATAAGGGAAAAATACAGAAAATCTGTATGGACAAGGGAATATTTAGAATAATGACTACAATTTAGTACAGGAAAATATATACTAAAAAAATATTCCTTACAAACTCAATTTACAATTTTATTACTTTTTCATTTATTTTATCTAAAAGTCGGTTGTACCGTTAGGCACACTACCGACTGGCATCATGCATTTCAGCATGATGGTATTTCATGAAATTTTACCCTCCATGAGTTCCTACCCAGTACTAATTTTCTAGCCTCATTCCAATAAATTCCTCGTTTTTCTACCGCTTGTCGAACTTGTTCTACCCATCTCAGTCTTGGACGTCCAAATCTATTTTTTCCTTGTGTTTTCGAAAATAGATTTGTTTTGCTAATCTCTCTTCATTCATTCTGGAGATGTGTTCTAGCCAGCTCAGTTGTATTTCTTCTATAGCTCTTTCTATTGGTTTCGTTTCCAGTTGTTCCATTACTGTCGTATTTCCCACTGCCATTCTTGTAATTCCATCCATTTTGCGTAGGAATCTCATTTCTGCAGCTATAATTCTACCTTTGTTTGTCTTTGTTAAGGTCCATGGTTCGCTGCCGTATATCATTAATGGTCTCCATCACTACTTTCTTTAATAAACTGCTGACTCTCTTACCTCTTTTGGTATCTCTCTTTTTGCGAGGAATGTTGTTTTTAGGGTGTTGTATGGTTTACCTGTTCATTCATTTCATTCATTCGTTCATTTTTCAGTCCATTTTTCCATTATGTTCTATTATTGTGCCTAAATACTTATAGTTTTTGACTTGCTCCATTACCTTCCCATCGAGTACAATTTTATGTTTTATTTTTAAGCCTGTAATTACCATTGTTTTGCTTTGGTCGATATTTATTTCCATGTTTACTTTTCTTAGCTGTTCATTATATATCGCCATGTTATGTTGTAGTTTTTCTTCAGAAAAACTTTTCTTTCTTATCCTTAAATATGTAATTTCATATATGTATCTAGTTCATTAAAATTAATCCACTTTACTTTCAATTACATTTGTAAAGTATTGCAAAAACTTGCAGATTATATCAAGAAGTTGAAAGCGAAAGCGCAAGATACCAAACATCGGTGGGAGTCGATGTGCTACATTTGCGTCTGGACGTGCGTCATAATTTTTCCTTGCTTCCTTACATACCCCTCGTTCAACACCGCATGCACCTAACCTTTCAACAAATGCATGCGTTTTGACCAAAAGTTAAACAAAATTGAAACTTTTCTCATGACATAGTAATTTTATTCCAAATATTTTGAAACCTCCATATAAAACTTTTCTTCGCTCTTTAATCCCATAACACGAATTCTTTACAGTAAAAATAAATTATCTTCAATTTGTTCATGCTAGATATTTTTAATACGATAGTGCGTTTCTGGCTTTGCTCTTAAAATTAAAATCGCTAAGGGGAATACATTGGTAAATCAATAATTTTATACATCTCTCGATAATACATTGTCCGATAAAGTGTATTATTTTTGCTAGCAGACAGTACATAGCAAATGTTGAATCCCACCCAATGGAGAATATTTCTGTTGATTTCCTAAATTCTTGATCATGATGGTTTTCGTACAGCATTATCGTTAGAAAATCATAAATCATAGAAACAAAAAATATGCAATTTATTTTTTATAATGCTTTTATTATCATCTTCACAAACCTTTATTGAACTTTCAAAAACTTTATAGATAACGGCGTACTGTTAACATATTATCTCAATACTTCTCTCACTTTAATTATTTTGATTTACAAAGCTATTCCAACAAATCCTATGAGAATCAAAACAAATCATAGGATCATTTCATGTATTATCGAATAATAATCCAATGGAGAATATTTTTGTTGATTTCCTAAATTCTTTATCATGATGGTTTTCGTACAGAATTGTCATTAGAAAGTCATGGATCATAGAAACAAATAATATGCAATTTATTTTTTCTAATGATTTTTCTTATCATCTTCACCAACCTTTATTAAACTTTCAAAAAACTTTATATATAACGGCGTACTGGTAACATATTCTCTCAATACTTCTCTCACTTTAATTATTTTAATTTACAAAGCTGTTCCAACAAATCCTATGGGAATCTAAACAAATCATAGGATCATTTCATATCGAATAATAAATATCATATTTGGCATCGATCGATACCTGTCTTTATTATAATATATTTATAACACTAATAGATTGTAACGTTCAAAATTATTTTAATAACAAAGTAATACAATATATTTTACCCTAACTTAATGCAGAGTGAAAGAATTATATTAAATTTAGTTTAATGTAAAATGAAATATCGACTAACATTTATTTCACATTGGTTTGATATGTGATGCTTTTAGGAATAGCGTTGAGAATTCAAGAATATCATATTTATTTATCATGTGATTGGGAATTGAATTCAAGACTAGAACTATGTTATAAAATAAAAACTACAAGTAAATGGATTTCAAAGATTACTTTTTCAAAGAGGTAGGAAATCTAAATATAAATTAAAATAATTTAATGAGTTTGATGATAAACCGTAAATATAACACGATTTAAATATACACTGTACAGTAGATATTTGCCAGCAACTATAATAGCACAATTCGAAAAGTAATTTAGATTATTATACACCTAGTTAATATGTAAATTATTTTTAAAATATTTTTCCTATAGTTTTTTGTTGATATTACCAATTTCCAAAATACGAAATTTCTCATGCAATAAAATTAAGCCTATGAAAATGATCTAATTCAAAGAACTCTCTAATTAAAACTAGTAATTATCAAGGCATCTTAACACAGAAAATAATCAACAACAAACACCAAAGTCAGTTAAAATATTATCACAAATATTTGTCAAAGACTGAGAAAAGGGAAATTGATAAAAAAATGGAAAAACATCAGGTGATTTTCCTTCCATTAATGGAATGTTGTCACCCATTTGGCAATGATATTGCCGCTGGGAATTTCACCATGATGATTTCCGATGTTGAATTCACGCCTGAACGTTGCGTTTTAATCAAGGACTCACCACTTTTGACAAACGAATCGTAAGCACGTCCACAGTGGCATGATGGATACGAATCATTATCTCTCCCTCTGCTAGCCATTCCAAAAACGTCCGTCCCCTATAAAATAGAATAAAATTTCCACATACAATTTCGAATAAACAATACAAAACAATACGAATAAACTAGATGAAACTACAAAAAATAATATACAAACTTCAAAGTCTTGAGAGAGATTAGACAAGAGATTATTGAAAAAATGTCCGACAATAACAAGGTTAACTGAGATTCCGTACCACATAGAAAAAAAATCGTAGAAGAAATTTGAAAACCCATCCTAGAACTAAGTAAAATTGCACGGGACCGTGAGATTACAAACATTTCTATATTAATTACCGAGGTTCGTGCTATCGATTTCAAGAATTGGTAAAACATTTTAATTTCTTCGAATTATTGAAACATTTCGACATGAAAAATGCATGCAAATCAAAATGAGCATGTTACAAAATATCTCTGTAGCTATATTTGCCGTATCGGAGCCATAAATTAAAAAACATACTTCGTTTACACATGCAATACAATATTATGAAAAATATGTTTTCTCAATATTTTTTTAATCACTTGTTCTGGCAATGTTTCTGAAATCTATACCATGCCAATCTCAGACCGAATAATATTTAATATATATATATATATATATATATATATATATATATATATATATATATATATATATATATATATATATATATTAAAAAGATACAGGGCGTTGAAAGTGAAACCAAATTTTCGAAAAATTGGCATGATTTAAAAACGGTTGAACATATCAGGTTCAAAATTGGGGTAGTTAGGTTTTCAAAGGCGACAAATCCATATTTGGTACTAGTTTAAGCCAAGTTCCTAAAGGGCGCGTGCTACCTACTTTGTGGGGAATTAACTCGCTCATATATTTTTTATCCTATAAAGGTGGGAAGATTGTGACTTCAAAATAGAGAAAAGTCATAATTCCCGCGTAGAAAAAGGTACCCTTGGTCAATATCGATATCTCACACCGTTTGCGAGATATTCGTGTTTGAATATTCCATTGCACATCTTGTCGATGGCTGAAAAATCTGCAATTCACAAAGCGTGCCTTGAATACGAAGAAAAAAAACATTAAGATATCAAAAATATAACGGACTTTATTTAAAATAACAATTTTTTGGAATTTACTTCAATGGGTGTTGAAATTGTCCACCGGTTACCTCAATACACTTTCGCAGGCTCTTTGTTAAGTGACACCTCACATTTGCGAAGATATTTTCTTCATTTCTAATAACATTGGCCGCTTGTTGAATTTTTTGTAAAAGTTCGTCTCGTGTATTGATTTCATCATGGTAAACTAAATACTTCATATGACCCCACAAATAAAAGTCTAAGGGATTAATGTCTAGGCTACGAGGTGGCCAAGGAAACTCACCACCGCGCCCAATCCATCGATGTGGAAAACGTTGATTCAAATGATTTCGCACTGCAACAGTAAAATACGGTGGCGCCCCATCTTGCATGAACCACATGTCTTGTCTTAAGTATAGGGATATACGGACCAAAAGGTCTAATAAATCATTTTCTGAAAACTGTTCATATTGGGGTTTTATACCCGCAATTGTCCGACTTATGTTGGCTTGCAAGGCGTTAATACTTGCTGGTTTATTGGCATAGACCAACGATTTAACATAACCCCAAAGAAAATAATCTAAAGGCCAATTAACAGGCCAATTAACAGGCCCGTTTCTTGAAATAATTTTCTCACCAAATTGTTCCCTCAATGAATCGATTGTTATGTTGGATGTATCACATGTGGAGCCTGTTGGAACTACATCTCCCCCAGATCAATACCATTCAAATTCGGAATTAAATCATCCACGTAGTCAAAAAACAAAGCTCAACATCCTGAGAATGGCGACGAATTGATAAATTTAGATCTTCATCGACATTGTCAGCAAGAGCGGCACTATTTTCTTCGCAACGCATAGTTTTTTGTTTAAATATCGAGCAGCATAAAATTCGTTCGGAATTTGTCGATAATTCGGCGAATACATCATGAAGTTCAAATTCATGAAGTACTCGATATGCTTGGCGCACAGAACACTGATTTTGTTAATAAATTTCGACAATTTGCAAGCGTTGCTCTGATGTTAAATGTTCCATGATAATTTACCAAACTATTGGGATACAGATTTTCAGACTTGCGCCCAGAATACTTGAAAATGACTAGTACGATCTCGTCAAAACGTCATGCAAACCCAAAGTCCCTGCCCATATTAATGTGACCACTTGAAATGATTAAGTAAAATCACTTTTTTTGCTTGATTTTTAGAAAAATGTGTGTTTGGATGATAAAAGTTACTCAATATGTTAAAGATCTCTTTATTACACTAGTCACTTAGTACAATAATACTCATAGGCAAATAAATCTCTATTTTATTTAATCTTTTGAATTACCGCCCTTAGCCTCAATGACTGCACGTACTCGTCGAGGCATACTTCGAATGCAATTAAGACACATTTCTTTGAGATGTTCATTATGGAAAAAAAGATGTTCATTATCAAAAAATGGTTCATTATTCTCTCAATTAATTGTGTCATATTTGTGACATTTTCCTTGGCAATCTCACGTTTCAAAAGCTCCCAGACATTCTCTATTGGATTCATATCTGGTAAGTTTCCTGGCCACTCTAACAACTGAATATTCTGTTCGCTAATAAATTTTTTCACCAATTTCACAGGTTGACATGGGGCTCCATCTTGCATGAAAACCATATTCTCTCAATTAAGGTATCAATCTATTTTCTAGGACCGAAATGCACTGCTGCTGTCTCATGGTCCCTTGAACAATGTAAAGTCTCCCAAGTCCTTTGCTGCTAATCGCCTACCAAATCATAACTTATCTTGGGTGTTTAAGAGTTTTAATCATACAGTCTGAATGACATTTTTCGGAAGGTCTTCGTCGAACGTATTGGATTTTGTTCATTATGATTTTTTCACTAGTCGACGACTGTTCGACTCCGAATGAACCAATCTTCGTCGCAATGGATACATTGATTCCAGCCTCGGCTATTTTATGTTTTATGGTCGCATTTGTGGCCATTCTACCATTTTTGATCACCTTAGCCAAATACGCAACGCGCGAAGAGTTACTAATGGTTTTCTGTCACATTTACCTGACGTTTAGAAGTCAAGGTTATGCACATTTTCACTTTACGTGCTATATTGATCACCGATGTCTTGGATATGTTTGCTCCCTTGGAAATTTCTGTTTGTGACGTTGTTTCTAAGGCCAGAAGGCTCTTAACAACTCAAATTTTGGTCGGGAAACTATCTTTAGGTCTATCGATTTCTAAAAATTAGAACAAAAATAAGGTTAGTTAACTGGTAACATAAAAACTTGCTTTAAAAGAACATAAAACGTCTTTTATATTACGAAATACGTTAGAATACAATATTAAAGGAAAAAATGCTTACTCAACTCAATAATTTAATCAAGATTTGTCAACATCTTCACTCAAATGCACGAGAAAATAACACACTTGAAATAGCAGACGTACGAAATACTCAAAAATGGGGGTGTTCGCGGTCGGTGTGGCCAATATAAAAAAAATTATTGGCATTATGTTTGAGACAAATGTTAATAGGTGGCTTAGTAAACATTTTTAGTTCATACAGTAATTTAAAATGCTTCAGAAATATCCATAACTTGGATTTTACTTGAAAACCACAAGTGCTCACATTAATATGGACAGGGATGTAGTTCTCAGTACTGAAAAGGAATATTTTCACAAAAAGAAACGCAGCAACGCACCAATTTTTATTTGATTATATTATTTAAATATTATTTGAGCTGGCTCATCAGGCGTTCCCCATAATCTATCATTTTTCATCGGCAGTTGTTACTTGCTTTAAAAATAAATAATTTTAGTTACGTTTAAGCAAATTTTCACATATGATAATCAACATATTTATAATTATCACATTTTGATCAGCATCAATCAATACTCTTTAATTTGTTATCATATATATTTCGTATACTAGTTTTAATTTTACCTTTATTATTACATATTTTTGAAAAGACGCTTCATAAGCACAACACATCCAATGAACACAATATGTTGACTAAATAATCTGCCAAAAACAACATAACTTAGAAATGATATAATTAAAATCTAACAAAAATTCTCTTGCTGATTTTTAGATGAATAGTCCTATAATGTTTACTAAGGAAATATATACAGGGTCGTCATTATGTATTGAAAAGGTCAAATATCTTGAGAACGCTTTGAGATTTCTTAATGAAATTTTGTTCACAATCATCAAGAAATGTTTGCCACTTTTTGGGTATATTTTAATGTTTTTCTTCTTGCATATTTGAAATCCAAGGCTAACTTGATTTTTTTTTAATGACAACAGTACTTGAATTTGGCATGATTGGAAAAAGCATTTTTTTCTGACTTCAATGAGGTAAATATTGTATAGTTTTTCTTCAAAATAGATGTTAAAAGATCTGTCGGTCAGTCTGTTTTAGGGTAAATATGTTTTTCATTTAGTAGGCTATGAAAAAAGGATTAGGATGAGAGATAAAGTATTTGTTGTTTTGTTTTGTATTGTTGTACACTTGACAACTGTTAGCGTCAATTAGTGAAATTCAAATGTCTTCTAAATCTAAATCAAAAATATATTTACCTTAAAATAGACCGAAACACCCTTTAGCCATTTTTAAAAAACTATTTTGAAAAAAAAACATACAATATTTACCTCGTTGAATTCAGAAAAAATGTTCTTTCCAACAATATCAAATTAAAGACAAAGTACTGTTGTCATTTAAAAAGAATCAAGTTAATCTTGGATTTCAAATATGCGATAACACAGAAAATTAAAATATAAAGTGGCAAACATTTCCTGGTGTTTGTGTAAAATTTTCATTAAGAAATCTCAAAGTGTTCTCGAGATATTTGACCATTTCCATACATAACATGGACCCTGTATACACATATGTAATCTCGCCGGCCGCGTTAATCGTGGTGTCTAAGGCAGTGGCCTGTCGCCACTGTGTCGGTACTGTAGTTGGCGTGGTAGCGAGTTCAATTCCCGTACTCGGCATGGATGTTTGCGACTTTGTTTAAATGTTTGTGAATGTTGCTAGGCAAGAGTGTAACATCTGACAAGGAATTACTCCTCAGTCACGCCAGTTCGAGGCTGGGTAAGACCGGATGACTTCTGAGAGGTTTTCTACATAGGTCATTCGCCAGTCGGTAGGCTTTTCGATAGACTTGTGATTAAGCTCGAAGACATTTACCACTAAACACAACATCATCAGGAAATGATTTGATCACACGAGAAATTTAAAAAAAGTGATTTGGTGTTTAATGGTAAATCTCCGACTTTAGTGTTTCACACCGAAGCTTCCCATAATTGAATTATGGTTAAGCACAAAACCAAGGGTTGATGCCTGACGGGAGTGCTGACCAAGGTTGTCGGTGGCTGATGACCGTGGTTTCGGAACCCACGTTAAGCTGTAGGTTCAGCTGCTAAATAGCCCAATTTGCTAATATGCATGTAAATTAAAAAAAAATATATAACATATCTCAGATTATATTTAATATATTTTTTCTATAGGTTTAATTATATTTTTCAATTAGTTAAGTTATCCAAGAGTTTTATTTTATAGCATGCTTCAGTAATAATTAAACGTAGTACTTAACAATAATAAGCACACAACAAAGTAAAACATATATAATATTCGTGATTCTTTTTAGATTACATAACGAGATATGAGAAATTCTACTTAAGTTTATTTTAATCTACACTTACAAATCGAAATATTATTGAACAATTTTGCTAATCTTGGGATATTTTCCTACAGGCTAATTAGAAATTAGTTTCCGCGTTATTTATTTTAACTAATCGATCTAAACCTGTTTTTTTTTAACTCATTGCTTAATGTAAGCATTTTTGTTTAATTAATAAGAAGGAATAATTTTCATTATAATTATATAGTTTCGTATATTCTGCATGTAAAATGATATACAATTCTATTATCTATATTATTCTTTACTAAAAGAATCCCGTCACATTCTGGTAGATGAGCGAATGTTTTCCTGGCTATTTCCTTTAAAACTCCATCCTTGCAGAACAAGAGAAACAATTGGAAGTATTATCTCTAAATTCAACTTAAATTAATGACATTTTATCTTATTTGCCAATTATAGTTAAGGTGTTTGATCTATTTAAAATATAGTTCCTTAAAGCCACCCTCTTACCATTTTCTTAACTTCACTTAACTTTTACACTGTTTATCTTCACTTTTCTTTTTTTGGTTTCAAAACAGAAAGTGGTTTATTTCCAAACAGAACCAAGATCTTTGCTCTTCAGCGCTCTTATCCACCCATTTTCTCATAGGTGTCCCTCTGACTACTCTCGAAGATGTCTTTCCTCCTCGGTTCACAATATGAATTGTAAACATAATACTTTTACAATTCAACTATTCTGAGCGATTCTGTTGCAAAATCCAATTAGGTGATTTGTTGATAGTACATTTGAATAGATTGCTTCATTTCTGGGTAAAACCTCAAAATAAACAATTGAACAACTCTTTTAAGTCCACCAAATTGATAACATACTGTTATTTTGATGAATTCAATTTTCGATGTCGTTTGAGCTAATCATGCTTGATCTTGATCCTTTGGATTCTTTAATCTTTTTCTTGAGTTTCAAAAGCAAATGACAGATGGTAATAAATTGGATTAAATAAAACTCATTATTTTTATGTAGATATATATATATATATATATATATATATATATATATATATATATATATATATATATATATATATATATATATATATATATATATATATATATATATATATATATATATATGTATATACACAGTGTGATTCCTAAGTTGAGACTTTATTTTTATACAACTAATAAAGCTCGATTAAATAAACATTTCTTTAACACCATTTTTCAAAAAACTGAAAGATAAAAACTTACCATATTAATTTCGAAAACAACCTTCATTACAGTCTTTTGCCTTGCACTTAAAGAAAAGTTGGGCGCGACGTACCCTGAAGGGCATATCAACAACTTCGGAACCCATCGGGCATATATTTTATTGAAGCAAGATCATTTCTGATGATTGTTCCAAAGTTGATATCCACCTTTAAAGTGATTTCATGAATAGTGAGCCGCCGGTCATCTTCGATAAGGTCACGAACTGCACCAATGTTGTCAGCAGTGACACTTGGCCTGGGACGTCGATTATGACTTACATTTACCACACTTTCTCGCCCACTCTTAAACTTCTTGGCCCATCCAAATACTTGGGTGTTAAACAGGGTATCGTCCCTATACAGTACCTTCAACCGAGTTAATATTTCGGATGGTTTCACGCCTTTTTCAAAAAAGCATAAACTATTGCAATTATGTCTTTATGTCACTTAAATATTTATTAGTCTGGTATCACAGAGACCTCGCTTATATATGGTAGTTAAATATTATGGAAATTATGATATACATATAATTAAAACATTATGGATATAAGAAATAGCGTTTAATGTATGGTTTAATATAAAAAAGTGTATTTAAGCATTTTGTATTAACAGCCATTGCCATATATTGACAATAATTTAAGTTAATATAACATAACCTATATTCTAGTTAAATGTTTTTATATTTAGTGTGTTTATGCTTAAAATTTAAAGAAAAGAAAATTAGATGAACCGTATAAGAACGGAAGAGCAATGTGTGGATAAGTTCCATATTAAACATTGGATGATAACAGCCATTTGATATGTTTCAAAAGCATATGCCACTAGTGCCATAAATGCCATTCATGTTGTTTATCCTGTTGTCTTGGACAACAGAACATTCCAGCGTTGGCTTAAAAAAAATTCAGGACGGTGATTTCAATCTTTCGATGGTATTAAATCTGGAAGACTATAGAGTTTGATAAGGATCTGTTGTTGCTGAAATTGACCAGCATCCAGGAAGTTGTCAAAGCCACAAATTTTATGTTCCACAGTGCAACGGTGTTTAAAACAACTAAACAAAGTCGAAGAGAAGGAATGCGGATGCCATATCAACTTAGAATTCAGAACAAAATTCAACATTTAACCATCTGCAGTGCATTTTTGCCCAGCTTGGGTAGAGGTCCTGTTCTTCAACACATTGTTGAAAGGACATAAAAGGTCTACGTATTCATAATCCACATACGTAAAAATAATGTTTAACACTTAGACAACCACCTTTATCCACTTCAAAAACAGGTATCATCCATAAAAAGGTGTTACTGTCAGTACATGTAAGTATTGTCAAGATTTTACAGGATGCATTCACTATGAGGTCCTGAATCTTAATGGAACCAGATTATTATCTTTTCAAATCTATAGAACATTTTCTTTCCGCTAAAAGAAATAAGCTCTTGACAGAATGATAAAATTTGACATCTATAAAATGGTTTCAATGAACCACTTATTTATATAAACCTAAGTTGATAAGCTTCTTACATCGAAACACATCAAAAAATATTGACAATAAAGATTAAACATTTTCTGAAAAAGTACCAATTTAATAGGCCTGAGGGTAAAACCGTTTAAGTCTTCTTATTTCTTCACATTGATAAGTGCACTATCATTCTTTCATGGCTTTTTTTTAAAACTTCATTACTCACTTCCTTGATGGAGGTAACTGGAATATTTCGATATATGGCTATGCTAGCAAATTAAAGATACGTTTCTTAAGAATGTTGCTATCCGACTCCTGTTAAAAATCCTTTTGGTAGTTTTGAAATATCTGATTCCTGTATACTGTGGAGACCACTATCTCTCATTGTTATTGGCAAAATTTTCACCCAACACGCTAAAATGGGGACGTTCGAAATCTGTAAAATTATAAAAATACGAATTACCGTATCTGCTTTATTTTTGTCCTACCAACTGACGACTAATCAGCTTAGATTCTTCTTGAGAATGATTTGGATGTACCTGACGAAGTTACCGGTATAATTGGGAAATTATTCCTTATAGAATTTTTGTGAGTTTCTATAATTTCCGGTTCGTTTGGGATAATTTCCGATACCAATATCACTGTTTGATATAAGTGTTTATGTTGTCATTTAATATCAACGTATAAAAGTGGACTTTGAAAGGTGATTCAACCCAATGAAAAAGGAACACCTTGCAATTAAAAGTCCGCCTTCATTTATGGAAATCTTACTTAAATCCCCACTATATATTCCTATTAGTTTTTAATTTAGGTTAAAGTTATGAATACACTACCTAAGAGGTTGAGAAACTATTGACATACTCCTTTCAATGGAAATCCAAGAACAATTGAGTTACAATTAAAATTAATTAAATTATACTTTTTTTACTTATCCCTAACCCCGCGTTTTTCTTGATTTCTCAGTGACTTTTTCTACCTTCTACATTCTATTCTCTGGGACTGCTTTCATTTTGTTCCAACCAGCTTAGCTGCCTTTGGGCGATTTTTGTTTCAATTGTTTTACCAAGTTTTACCAATATTATTCTTCTAAAGAACTTCATTTGGCAAATTCTCAAGATACTCTTCTGCCTATTCATTAGATGCAAGCTTTCCACTGCATATAATTATATACGCATAAATGATGTATTCTATCCCTAATTTTGTCCTCTTACTCATTTATTTTTTCTTTAAATTTTTTTTCTTTAATTTTTAACTTTTAATTTTTTATGTAAGAATGAATAGTAAGTAGATCTTTTTGTCTGCACTTATCCTGACGGTTTATATCCTGCTATTTATTTCTGAATGATCTGATAATTCAAATGCTTTCTAAATATTCAAATTTGCCTTGTACACTATCTTACCATAAAACTTGATTGTGTCTCTTCCAACATTGGCTCAATCTCATAGTCTATTTTCTAATGTTGTCTAGTCTAATGTTGTAAGTCTAGTTTCTAATATCTCGTATATTTTACTTGAAATAAACAGTAAAGATATCTCCCTTGAGTTTTGTCACATTTTGACTCCTTTCTACTGTCAGAAATATAATACATATCTGTTTGCGGTTCTCTTGATACTTATTTTGCATCCAACATTTTACTTAAGGCATTTTTCACCAATATTTCTTCTTAAATTAGATTATACATTTTCTCCATAAATATTCTATATTGCAAATTCTGTAACAGATTGGTCAGCCTTCCTATAAAATTATAACTGTCTAAGAAATACATAAACCCAAATTATTCAAATAAGTTTTATATTCATCATTTCTTTTTTTTATCGGTATCGTACAGTTTCCTCAAAAATATTGCAGCCCGTTGCAGCGTGATTAGCATAATGATATGAAAATAATGATCTTAATCACACTAGTCAAACTCATTTTCACAAAATGTAACAAAAAATTGTACACTAAATAGTACAGTATAACTAGATATTGAGTAACACAAAAAATAAGAATTATTCGTAGTTATAAATAAGACTGACATTTTTACATACACTTAACATAATTTGAAGTGTTCCATAAAGCTTTGCAAACTAAACCCAATGGAATAACTACGGGATAACTATAACTAAATCAACTATTGGTTATACTGTTTTTTTGAAACATATTATTTTTATTTTAGAACACCGTCTAGAGGTAGAGGAACTTCTCACTATTCAAACTCTGGTGGCTCGGTGTCTAATAACGAAGTAACAGTCAATGTAAATAGAGGTACACCTGCTACGTAAGTATTTAAATATCTTTTTCATTTTTATAACATTTTATCTATTTCAATTGAAGTCCTTAATTTAAAAAGTTTATAAATAAATAAGTTGTAAATAACAGTCCTATAAAATCTAAAAAATAAAATGTAACAAACTAAGACTTATGTGTAAAATTCATATATTCAAAAAATGGCATGATAATTACTTCGGCGCATAGTGCTTTTTTTAGGTACAAGAATAACCTGTTGAAAAACAAATGAAAAAAATTTAAATTATTACTTTTTTGTCGAACATGTAACTCCTTGTTTCATTCTATTCTAAGTCTCTATATATCTTAAACAGAAATAAAACTTTCTCTCATGCAATCATTAAGATATTAATGAAAGATACTTTTATTTACAAGAATTTTGGATCATTATGTGAAATTTTATTTTTTTTTTACCAGTTACTAAAAACTCTATTTCTTAAAAAGTATTTTATAACCATGGATTAGTATTTGATATAGTATATCTTAGATATACATAGATCAGATTGCAATAGAAATAATTTAATATGTAGGACTGGCAATACAGAAGGAAATTTACCACTAATAAGGGATACGTGGGAATAAGAAGAAATACCAAACGACTGGAAGTAACAATAATTTGCCCAATATACAAGAAAGGTACAGAATCTCTTAAAATCCAAATCAATAGCGAGGAATACAAAAATAAAGATATGCTCAACAATCATTAGACCAATAGTATTATATGGATCAGAAACGTGGACTCTGGCAAAGAAGGACCAACTATTTTTGAGTATCTGGGAGGAAAATACCGAGGAAAATATATGGCCCCACTGAAACAGAAGGAAGTTGGGAAATTAGAATGACTGAAGAACTAACAATTCTTGATAGTATAGACTTAGTGAATGAAATCAGGAGCAAACCACTGAGTTGGTGGGGATGCATCGAGAGGATGGACAGTGAAAGGCCAGCTAAAAAAATACTGGGAAAGACCAAGGATGAGCTTAGAGAGGGGAGTGGGGAAGGACCTGCAAGACAAGAAAAAATAATCAATGTTTTAATATTGGGCAAACAAAAAGATCCATATCAACGAAATATAAAGAACACATTGCCCGCATTAGATATGGGAGAAACGAAAAATTTTTGTTGTCCAGAATGCAATCGAACATGACCACAATACAGACATTAGTAATTTAAGACTAGTTAAAAATGTAAATAACAATAGAGCTTTGGATGCATATGAAAGCATTCAAATAGAAAAATGCAAGAAAATCACGAAACGGGATAAAGGACCTGTTCCGTTCAGTCAATTTTTTCAATTATTAATATATGGCTCAGTAAACTTCACGGTAGATTTTTTCTTTCTTTTGTTTTTTTTTTTGGTTTTTCTTTTTTTCTTGCATCCTTTTTAAACACGCTTCCTAGGTAGTAGGTTAGCAATTAGGGTTCTCATATAAATAGAACATAGTCTCGTTTTAGAATTAGATTAAATCATCTCCTGATGATGCTAACATGGTTAGCGAAACGTGCGTCCAGAACTTTAAAATAAAGTGATTCGGTGTTTAGTGGTAAATATTTCCTAGTTTAGTGTTTCACACCGAAGGGTCCATTAGAAGAAATTGTTCTTTTAATGGTTTTAGCATCAGTGGGTGGCTTAGGTTATCTCCCGCAAAATGGCTGTGTGCATTCTAAATTAAACAAGACGGTATTGGTGAATAAAAAATAATGAAATATTTTTCCAAATGTTACTAACATTATAGCATAGGAGTTTCATACTGTGCTTTAAACCCACCTTTTTTCTCAATAAATTCCTATTAAATTACATTATGATTCAATAGACGTTCTCGGCCAACTCTCAAACCATCAACATCCATTGTTTCCAAAGCTGCTGAGTTCATTGACGTCTACAAATTCCCTCCAGTTCGTCCAGAAGCAATCTACCCACAACCACAACCAGACAAAACAGCAGCCAAATGTAGAAAAGATGTTTGCTTGTTGCCTGATTGCTACTGTGGGGGAAAAGACATACCCGGTAAGAAATTGACCATAAAGATTTACTTTATTTTAATTTATGTAACAGAATGATGATCCCACAATCTATTAAAAGTCATATTGACTTCGAAACTGAAGACTTTAATGTTTTAAATTTTAATTAGGTGATATACCGGTCGACCAGACGCCACAAATGGTTTTAATGACATTTGACGATGCTGTTAATGACTTAAATAAAGAGTATTACTACGAGTTGTTTGAAAATGGACGCAAAAATCCAAATGGTTGTCCTATCTCAGCTACGTTTTACGTATCGCATGAATGGACTGATTAT
Source organism: Cosmopolites sordidus (assembly GCA_031761425.1). NCBI lineage: Eukaryota > Metazoa > Arthropoda > Insecta > Coleoptera > Curculionidae > Cosmopolites > Cosmopolites sordidus. Next base: position 105,396 of record JARFXV010000901.1, read on the forward strand.
AGCCAAGTTCAAAATTTATATGCTGATGGCCATGAATTTGCATCTCACACTGTGTCGTAAGTGGCCTTTTTTATGGCCATATATGGGATCGGACTGCAGAACTATTTTATTTTCTGTTCGCTTTCTTGTACCTTAATTTTTCGTTTCTGTTTTGTTGTTCTTCTTGAGGCTATTATGTTTATCACATGTCAACTTAAATATGCAGTTTTATCTATTTCTCTAAATTTATTTATTTTTGTTAACATAAAAATGATGTCGAAATCAAAACTAAGTTATATATATAATAAAGGGATTGTAATAATTCACAGGTTGCTGAAAAGAAAGGTATATTTTGCTTTCGGAATCTATATGAACTGCCAGTGTGCTCAGGAATAATACACATCAAAAAAATAATCTGTGATAACATAGCCAACGACATTCGGTCACCCAACAAACTTTAAATCGACTAAGCAATTATTTTGGTTCTATTTCATTTTAAACCACTTGTGTATTCTTCTTTTTATTATTATACCGGTTTGTGCGGAAAGTTCATAGGGATTTTCCATTAGTTGTTCTTTTAACCTTTATAAAAAAAATGTTATGGATTAGTAATGTTTATTTACATATTATTAATTACTGATATTTAAAATGTTTACGTACAGATTCGCTTGAATATAATTTTAGTTACTTAAATTGTACATTATGTTTTTTTATTTCAAAAAGGGCAAAAACGCTGTCCAAACAAAGGACAAGATTTGTGCCTTTTACGGAGAGGGTTTTCTTAGAGAGACTTGGGACAAAAGTGGTTTGGTCAGTTCAGGGCCGGAGATTTTGATCTGCATCACTTTGGTATTCCTTCAAGCACTGAGGTCGAGGAAATAATGTCCATAATATACGAAAATCTACGCACCATGGCCCGTGAGACAGCAGATAAATTAAATATTGACAAATCAACCGTTTTCATCTATCTAAAAAAAGTGGGTACGTCTGCCGATACGATGGCTCACGAACTTGAGCGAAATATACTGGACCGAATCTCTTCGTACGATATTTTGAAAAAAAAAAATTGAAAATCAAATTCTGTAGCGAATGGTAATTGGTCATTAAAAGTGGATTGTGTACAACAACATGCAATGAAAAAGTTATGGGGGTCAGAGTTTTTAAGTAAGGCGAAAGACGGCCTTCATGCGAAGAAAATTATACTTTGCATTTGGTGGAATTGGAAAGGACCCATACACTTTGAGATTCTTCCAGGCAACCAAAACATCATCACCGACCTCTGCTGTTTACAATTAGATAGGCTGAAGGCAACAATTTGAATTGGCAAATAGAAAAGTCGTCGTATTTCATCATGACAATGAATGACCACACGTTTCAATCAGAACCCGGCAACAATTATTGAGTTTCTATTGGGATGTTTTATCCCATAATAATGGGAAAAAATTACATAATAAATACATATTTATTAAATACATATTTATATAAACTATTTGTGTTTCTTTTTCTCTTAAAAAAATCCTTAAGAAATTTCCGGATAACTCAATATATTAATATCACTCACAAGATTAATTTTTTACCAAAATTTCGTAAACGACATTATTTCATTCCACCAATTCGATTTTTAGTAGTCAATAAAGTTAAAAAACAAACGTAATAGTCTCAAAAATTCACTTTTTCAAAATCTATTTACAATATATGTCAAATCTATTTTATTAACTTATAATTTTTCTTTTCCTTATGCGTACTAACAAAATAGGAGATTTACCAGTCGAGCAAGTTCCCCAAATTGTCCTCCTCACTTTTGATGATTCCGTAAACGATTTAAACAAAGGTCTATACCAAGACCTTTTCGAAAGAGGTAGAACAAATCCAAACGGATGCCCAATTGCCGCAACATTCTATGTGTCACACGAGTGGACAGATTATAGCCAAGTTCAAAATCTGTATTCTGATGGTCACGAATTAGCCTCTCACACTGTATCGTAAGTGAAATGAATAACCCACTGCACCATGATATACCACAGTAGTTTTTGCACTACGTTTAATTCGATTTTGATTTACACAACATATACTTGCTCCAAACTAACTAACCGCTTGATTTTATTCCTGCTTGCTTTTTATTTTAAAACTCCTTTGAAAACAATACAAATCATCGCAATAAATAAAGTTTCTTTTCTTTGACCATTAGCGATGCTTTGTATTTGTTCCAGTATACTAAAATCATTGTTTTATATACAGGCATAGTTTTGGTGAGCAATTTTCTCAGAAGAAATGGACTCGCGAAGTAGCTGGTCAAAGAGAAATTCTCTCTGCTTATGGCGGAATCAAAATGGAAGATGTAAGAGGAATGCGAGCCCCCTTTTTGTCCGTAAGATACTTATAATAAATACAGATCGTTCAAATATTCACTAACTGCTTTTTGATTACAGGTTGGAGGGAATAAGATGTTTAAAATGTTGTATGATTCAAACTTCACCTACGATTCATCCATGCCAATCTACGAAAACAAACCTCCTAGCTGGCCATATACTTTGGATTACAAATTATTCCATGATTGTATGATTCCACCTTGTCCAACTAGATCTTATCCAGGAGTATGGGAAGTTCCCATGGTAATGTGGCAAGACTTAAATGGAGGTAGATGTTCGATGGGTGACGCTTGCAGCAATCCTCCAGATGCAGAAGGTGTTTTCAAAATGCTTCTCAAAAACTTCCAAAGACATTATACCACAAACAGGTAAATAAAGACACTGTTTCATGCCAATGGTCTTTAATACATTAACATTTCTGTAGAGCTCCTTTTGGTCTCTTCTATCACGCAGCTTGGTTTACTCAACCCCACCATAAAGAAGGTTTTATCAACTTCATTGATACAATTTTAGCCATGAAAGATGTATGGTTTCTTACCAATTGGCAAGCCATTCAATGGGTTCGTGACCCTACGCCATCTTCAAGATTGAACAGTTTCCAGCCATTCCAGTGTAACTATTCGGTAAGTTATATAGGACTATGTTTCATAATTTTTTTATATAGCGCCTAGAACGAATTTTCTTTTAATTTTAGAATAAGCAGAGTGTTTGCTTTACATTTATATTATAGTTATATTTATTTAAATCAGAGGTTGAGTAGTTATGTTTTGAAACATAACGATATTTATGTTATAAAAATAATATCACACAAATATCTGCCACTTGCGACTTTGAAAATGGTCGCTATTTTATAAAAAAAATCAATATCGTTTTAATTGGCACAATTTACAGAAAACTGACACCATTTAAAATGACAAATCGGGTATTGTTCTGTTGTTTCCTATACTTTTTAAGGTAGCCATAAAACAGCCCAACGATGTCAAATGGCAGACTGCTATTAGTAAATCTTCAACACCATTTAAGTAACATTAGCATGTTCAGGAATTTAGGGGTGTAACAAATCAATTATTTCGGAATCAGAACACAATTATTCCTGCTGAAACCATATACTGCAACCACCGTATAGGGGGAGTCCGGGAGACTTGAATTGCTTTTTATTTAAAACATCATAATTTCTTATATATAGGGTTTAGATATTAGATTATGATTTTAAGCGATAGCTTAGTTATGAAGGCATAATTTTGCATCATTATTTTTTCAATATCTTAATACTGTAAAAAGATATAGAGCCTTTAATAAAAAATGGGGTATGAGTCAAATCTCCCCTCATCAGGGACACTTGAACCGGGGAGAGTTGACGATCGTTTTTTGGGAAAAGGAAAAAACATCTTAAGCTTATATGACAAATTTATTAACTTAAATATCACAGGATGAAGTTACTACCAGTACTTAATGCAAATAAAAATGAAAAAGTTAACAAAACCTTCAAACATTTGTATCAAGTTAACAAAATGGAACATTTTAATAATCAGACTTATTGGTTTTTCTTAAAGTTAAATCATTTAACATAAAATTATTATTAATGGAACTATCAGGATTCAAAATATCTTCGTCTTCACACTCCGTTTCACTGACATGGTTCTTATTTTACCTTTTTTTCCTTTTGTAGTTTTCTTTTGAACGTAGATACTTGTTTTTCTCCTCTTTTTGTTTTGGATCTTGTTTGGCTTTATTTTTTTTTCCTTTAATTTTTTAATCTTGCCGGGCTAGCGGCCTCGTCGAGCCATCATTCTTAGAATAGTCTCACAATTTCTGAATACTCGATTCCAAAATACTAGGACATTCCAGTTCAGAAGTCGATAACTCATTAACTACTATAGCCAGGTTTTTGTTTGATGAATATGCTAAAATGGCATTACCCAGTTCGTCCGGTCGTTCTAGATGCTTTTGCGAAACAAAACCGTGATCATAATCGGGAATATTCCTTATTTCAGAGAAACAGTCGCGATTGCAGCATTCTTTTCAAGTTAAGATGATTCCTCGAGTTCGGCGAAGAACACAAGCTGACTTTCTAAAGGCATTAGTGCACTTGTTGATGCTCGTTCTTGAGGCAACTCTCTATCCGTGATAGCGGAGCACAAAAAACCATCGTCACTAAAAACTTCTGAATTAAACGGATGAATTTTTCTTTTCTTTCTGAATCTACTTAATATGTTGCTTTGGCTGAATACTTGAGACATAATTGTCTTAATGAATCCAGGAATATTGTAGATTGTAATTGTTTTGCCTGGATTGGATAACATCCAGTTTTCCATAGCTGTGTTGTACCAATATTTAAAGGACTCTCATGCTTATCTAGTATTACGAGCACGCGATTGTTCTCAGAGGCATGAGAATATTTTGTAAAATGTCCAAGGAATTTCACAAACTTTCTGTGGTCATCCAACCACTTGGATGATTTGATAAGCGTCTCCGGGTGACCCTCCCGGTCCTTCAGATGCGAAATGATCTTGATACCTAACCCTTGGAAATATAAAGAAGGGAGGTACCACGTTTCCAATCGCATTGACGGCGAGACAAAGTGTTATAGTTGTTCCTCTATCTGCAGATGTAACTTATTCGACCTGTTTTGACTTTTTACTGGCTATCACTTTTGGACATTCTTGTAAAGTCGTGCACCCGGTTTCGTCACAATTGTATATATTCTAAGGCTCAAAATTTTATTTCTCGCGCACCACCTTTAAATTTGTGAAAAAATCGCCGTTTTTTTGATTAAAACTGGTGGCACGCGATAAGCTGGTCACTTCGGATGTTCTAAGACTTAGTTCTGGATTACTGAAAAGAAAACCGCGAAACCAATCTTTTCCGGCGGAGTTGTTCATCGTCCAGCTTTCAGGAAATTTCTTTGAATTCACTTTTGTAAATTCAAATGACAATTTCGTTGTTTGTTTTCTGGTCAAACCGTAATGCATTTTACTACAAGACAGTAAATATTTAACGAGTAGCCTGTCGTCAGACAAATTTATGTAATTTTTGTTCATTCAACTGATCATGTCTTAGTGTAGTTGTGTCGATTTCATACTTGATGGATGTTTTTCTAGTAGAAGCGCTCTTCTTCACTTCATCTATAGCATTTTATAATTTTCTTTTGGTATATTTTTTCATTTTACGTATATTTTCTGGAGGCTTTTATTGAAATGGCATTGTTTTCTGCAAATAAAAAAAAGTTAAAAATAAAAAAAAACGAATGAAACTTCCGTTTATACTACAGAGATAGGGAGACATGCATTACTGAACATCTCTCCCGCACGCTCCATCTCTCCGCAACAAGTCTCCCGCACCCATTACTTTGGCATTTGACTTTTGTTATAGAAAAAACCTTCAATCGTAGATCTTATATATGTTTTATAACAAAACTATTTTTATTTTTTCCTTATAATTAAAAAGTTATATCAAATTGAAAATAGATTTTTAAACCTGCTGAAGCTACACAATCGTTACATTGAGTGTCTTGAACTTTTCTTAGTTTTTCATTAATAATTAAGATAACTGTGTAAGCTTTACTCAGAACGGGTTAATGGTATCAACGTACACGTCATTTCACCGTGCAAATACAATTTTTGCGGTTAAATTGAACATAAGCTATAGCCTTGTCACCGAACTTTCGCGTGACACCCTCCAAATAATTTAATTATATTTCACAGAAATATTTTGTTTCTTATTTACATTTATATTATTATTTTTAAAAAACTCAAATTGATGCTTTAGCACCTCGAGCTTCAGCTGAGAAAATCTGTTACCGCAAAAATATCCACACCAGCTATATTATTAGAATTGGTCTTTATGAACTCTTTGCACTAGCTTTCAATAATTTTGACAGTATATAGACAGGTAAAAGCCGTTGACAGTACTTACCAGAGATCACTTTAACATAATGACGACACAAATATGGCAGTGACGTGATTTTATTTAAAGTTTCATGAATTTGAATTAATTTATACTTAAATGCAAACAATTCTTTAAAGCTTTTTGCATAGATGATCAATATTTTTTATGATTTATGAAGTTTTAAGGTAAAGTAAAAAATCGATAATTATTGTTTAATTCAGAAACCCAATTAGTGTAATTGAGACGAAATTAAAGTCGAACGAATTCATGAAGATTTGCGCTTACACTTAAAAAAGTCAATTGTAATGAACGGTTTTTCGCTTTTACTATGATAATTTTTGAATATTTTAATTATTGTTATTGTTTTCATTTTCAGGATCGTCCAAAGAGATGTAACAACCCGAAAGTGTGCAATCTCTGGCACAAATCAGGAGTAAGATATATGAGAACATGCCAACCATGCCCTGATATTTACCCATGGACTGGAAATACTGGTATTCGCAGTAGTAGAATCGACAACGATATCGAAGATTAGATGACACAGCATAAAAAAGGAACATGCAAAATTAAATTATTTTAGGCCATTTAACATTATTTTTAATGTTATTGAACTTTTTGTATTTATAATTTTTTATCAGAACTATTAGTTATGTAAAGAAAAAAATATTGATAATATTGAGGTGTCAAGATCGTATACGAATTCATACCTGAATAACACCTTTATTGTAGTATACTTTTTTATATGTATGTAGTAAATTTTTGTATATATTTTTCCAAAGTACTTAAATTTTAACTATTCTGTAATAAAAGTGTTCATAAAATTGCTTCACACATGCTTAGATCATAATTTAAGTAATTGTGTAAAATAATATTTAATTTATTGTAAACCAATTTTATAAAGAACAAAATGAACAGCAACACCAGTGAGTGGCGAATTATACAATAAAATATTTTTGAATAATCGTCATTTATATTTTATGATATACAAAATTTAAATTTAAATTATTATGTATATACATATATATATATATATATATATATATATATATATATATATATATATATATATATATATATATATATATATATATATATATATACATACATATATATACATAAGATTACAGAACACCCCACCAGGCAGGCTGAGAAAAGAAGAAGCGATATTGCGTCACCCTGCCGTACGCCCCGCTCTACATTTATTCCAACCTCAAGATCGTCAAGGTAGACGTCGCTGTAGCTTCATCATATATCGATCCTAGCAGATTTATCTAGGCTTTCTCTATACCTTGATTAAGCAATGCATCCATGATGGCCCGCTTTGTAATTGAATCAAATGCTTTTTCATAATCGATAAAAGCCAAGCACAGTGGCATAGTGTATTCGTTGTGGCTTTCTATGACCTGCTGTAGAATCTGGATGTGATCCATTGTACTGAATTCGCTAGTATTCACTTCTTAGTATTCTTTTTGATACTATCTTGGTGAAAACTTTGTACACCACTGATAGGAGGCTTATTGGACGGTAGTTCTTTAAATCTTCCCGTGCTCCTTTCTTATGTAAAATAATCACTTCTGCATTTTTCCATAAGCTGGGTAGTTCTTGTTGTTTGAGGTATTTTTAGTATAATTTTGCTAGTATTTTACGTAAAGTCCGACCACCAGCTTTTAACATCTCCACAGTTATACTATATTTTCCTGGAGCTTTGCCATTTTTCATCGAGTCTATAGCCTTTGTCACTTCCTCCACCATGACATCCGCCGCTTGTTCGTCAGTGGGTGTTGCTATTCTTGCCTGATTCTGGTCCTCATATAACTTTGAATAAAATCTTCGGACAACCTCTAACATTTCGGTCCGTTCCCTGCACATTGTACCATCCTCACGCAGTAAGGAAAACATGTGTGTCCTTTTCTTTCTTAGCTTCTGCTTAGCTTTGTTAATTCCCCTGTTTTCTTACAGAGTTTTTTGCACCAGCTGCATGTTGAATCGGTGAATACATTTGATTATAGTTCTGCAAAGCTTAACTTACTCGACCCTGCCAAAAGGACTGTTTGCATTCTTCATTGTCATATTGTCATGTTTATATTGGTCTGTAATTTCCATCTCCTCCGGGTCTTGTAACACAGGTATTCGACTAAGATTTATATGAAAAAGTACCGGTTTTTCTGCCCGGCTGGCAAAGTTTGGTCCATACAATTCTCGACACTCTTTATATTATCCCGACACTTAACGGTATAACTTATATTCGGTGATGACGGTGATGATTTATGACAATGAGAATTGTTTATAATGAAATTTTAATATGGATTAATTTATTTTAAGTCTATGTTAAAAACATACCTTGAGTCAGTTTTCTGTTCCCGTTAGGGTTTTAATTACTAATATTATCTTCTGTGGTGATGTAGGTTTAATGTCCACACCGGCTAGAGGTGTATGGGTTTTTACTTCATTTTGTATCAAATTTGCAAAGATTTATTGTGAATGCTGTTGGTCGAATGCTGTTTTCAGGTGTCTATGACTATATTTATGGCTATATAGTAATGCATTTTTAAACAGAAGAGATAGTCTTTCTTCGAATTTTCATAGTATTTTCCTACTAGATCTGCATAATCCTGGATCCTGCCGCTCCAGTTCACTTGTGCGTTTTTAATATTCGATTACACAGGTCTAAAGTGGATTTGGTGCCGGAAAGACTAAAACTGTTTCTGGCTACATACATATATTTTCTGAATGAATTTTTTTTGAAAATTGAAATATTTTTTACGTGTAGTTTTTGAGATATAATATGTGTCGAAAAAGTTATTTCGCTTATTTCATACTTTTTACCTTTTGTTGCATCATTGAAAATTGAAAAAGGTTCCTTTTCGTGATATCATCAAGTGAATTGAATGCTTTGAAGCAGTGAGTTGAGTGCCTGGAAGGAACGCATAATGCTCCAGCAGTAATCAGCCATCATTTATTCATCCCCATCGACCCTGGTACCTTTTTTCCCATATTTTTTAGGTCCTGATGAATCACTTGTGCCTATTGTTTCAACGTATAAGTTGAATCTTCATCCAAGAATGTTTGCAAATCTGCATCATCAAACTTTTTCGGCAGTCCTAAATGTTCCTTACCTTTTCTATCAAAATCACCTCTTTTAAAGTGTTTGAGTTAGAGCATGTTCACCATAAGCTTCAACCAGCAATCGATAAATTTCAGCAGCCGTTTTCTTTAAATGAAAAAAAGTTATTAAACTTCCTCGCATAACATCTTTTTCTAGTACATAATTCGACATATTCGAAGCTATGAAAAACTAAGTTTTTTGCACAATGACAATTGATAATGAACTTGCTTTTGATGGCGTATATTTACCCTCCAAAACGCCATAGATGTCATTAGTCTATACCAACAAATGTATTAGTAACGCCATCTCTTAGCAAAATCGACATTATTAACCGAAACACCTATTATGTGCAATGGAGGCAAAATTATTTTCTCTCTAGTAAGTAACACTGTATTTATGATATTTTATTTCCCAACTGTCAAGTATTTTCTTTCAGGGCAGTTTGCAAGTTTGCCAGTGTGTTAATCCTCGCTTTTAGCGCAAAAAAAAATCTGCTATCCCGCAAACAGAGAGAACATGGAAATTTCGTGTAGCCGCTTTATTGACCCAATAAAAAGTTTATAGTTTATTATTTTTAAATCAACGCATATAACCCACTTATGATCATAGTACTTGATCATAAGTGGGCCAATACAAGATACATGGTTTTATACTCCTTTAATTTAATGGAATGGGCAATGGGAACCGCACCATTCTTATTGCCTTTATGTAGCAAAACACATTTCAATCTTCGCTTGGAACTGTCTGTAAAAACTCTCCATTCATTTGTCTGGTAGTTCAAGAAACCCATTTTTGATAAAAGACCACCGATATCATTACAAAAAACAATATCATTGTTTGAGCAAAATAAAAGGAAGGAGTTATTTTTCTTGAGCACAATAACATGTAATTTTAGTACCTGGAGAAAGTAAATTCCTCTCTTTGAGTCTGGAAGCCAATAGTTCAGATTTCTTCTTTTGAAATATCGAGGTATCTGATAAGATACCACGACCACTTAAAGCATCTTGAGTAAAAAGCATGGGGTTTCTGACGACGTAGCTTCAAAATTATCACTTTCTTCGCTAGTACGAGTTTGCCTATCTTCGGATTTACTATATTCTGTATCTAAAAGATCAGACAGGTCACGAAAAGTTGGAACAGGGACGTCTTCTGAACGAGATCTTTTTGAATATACTAGATCAGAATAGGTAATTGTTTTCGGTTAATACCATGTACCTTGACTATCAAAAATAACAGTCATCGTATTGATTTGCCTTAAATGTTCACATTTTGTTCTTATTTTCAAGTTAAAGTATGCGAAATACGAATAATAGACGAAATCCATGCGATTTCAAGAACGATACTCCATCGAGTGATTGAAAATTTCAGTTCCAAAGGCTAAATGAGTGTAAAGAAGCGTATGGCTCGCATTTACGGATGGTTGTTTTTCATAAATTAAAATTCAAAAACTGCTCTGAAATTTAACAGCAATTAAAGTATGAAGTAATTTTCATGTTTTATTTTTTAAATATCATAAACGAAAAACATTCTAAGACACCCTTTATCTTTCTATCTTGTAGAACTTTTTAAATATGTATCTTAATTATGTAGTCAGAAGTATCTTATCGAGTAAACAAAATATGGAATGCGAGAAAAACAAGAGAAGAGAGGCATTGGGAATTTCTACAATTCAGTGAAGAAGGAATAATCAGAGAAGTGGAATATCTCGAGAGTTTTTGAATTCTAGTAAAGAAGAAAAACAGAATGACCCCCTTCACCGAACGTACGACATAACCGATGGTCTTACGGCTTGAGTTCTTGGTCAAGCTGGATCTTGCAAGGCGCTAGACCAAGATTTTTACTCGAAATGTTTCAGATAGTTGATTAACCAAGCCCAGCTTCCTGTGAACGGCAACGAGTTCATAAATTTGGGTTAAGCAACAGCGGCGATTTTTTCTTCGGAATGCACAGTTTTTGTCTTTTTTGTTTTTTATTTTTGTTTTAATAGCGGGCAGCGTGAAATGCGTTTAGAATTTGTCGATAAATTGACAAGTATATTCTCGCTCGGTTGGGCGATTATGTGCACCAAAAAATTCACGAAGTGCTCTATAAGTTTGGCGCACAGAATATTAATTTTGATGATGGATTTCGATAATTTGCAAGTGTTGCTGTTATGTTAAACGTTCCATGATGATATGGGGCACTAACTAAATATCATAACAATATAAATACGTTTTATGTGAAGAACAAATATTTTGTAGCCTAATTTTATATATTTCGACAACTTAATTTTTCTCATTCTATTTTGCAGAATTTCGTAGATAAGAGGGGTTTGAGTGAAGTGGCTTCCAAAGCGTCAATAATTGCTGGTTTACCGGCATAGACCAAAAATTTAACATAAGCTCAAAGAAAATCATCTTTAGGTGTGAAATCACATGACCTTGGTTGCCAATTAACGGGTCCGTTCCTCAGAATAATTTTCTCACTGAACTGTTTCCTCAATAAATCCGCAATCCGCCAATTGTACCAATTATGTTGGCTTTCAAGGCGTCCATAGCTGGTTTATCGGCATAGATCAAATGTTTAACATATCCCTAAAGAAGATATTCCAAAGGCTTTAAATCACCCGATCTTGGTGACCAAATAACGGGTTCGTTCCTTAATAATCCTTAAAATAATTTTCTCATCGGAACGTTCCCTCAAATCGAATGTTGCTTTGGCTGTATGGCATGAGGAGCCGTCCTGCTGGAACCAAATCTTCTCTAAATCATTCGAATTCAGAATTAAATAATCCACGTAGTCGAGCAATGAAACCCAACTTCCTGCAAACAGCGACGAATTCATAACTTTGGATCTTCATCAACACTGCCAGTAACAGCTGCATTAGTTTTTTCGGAACCCAGTTTTTTGTCTTGTTTTGTTTAAATATAGGCAGCGTGAAATCGCTCGGAATTTGTTGATAGTTCGGCTAATACATCAGGAAGTTCAAATTCACGAAGTTTTGCGCACAAAACACTGCTTTTAATAATAATTTTCCACAACTTTCAAGCGTTACCCTGATGTTAAACATTACATGATGACTTACCAGACTATTGAGAAACAGATTTACAGACTTGCGCGCAAAGTTACAGTTCGTTTGATAGCGACTCGTGTCGGAAGTTCAGACACACTGAAAAAATCATCCTTTACAAGATTGCGCGCTTTTGTTTTTAACTTTTAATTATAAGATAAACTAGGTTTTTAAAAGAAAATAACATAAGAATTATTGTACAATCATCATACATATCTTGCAATTTACTACTTCTGGCTACTCTACAACTTTATAGAGAATTGTAGGGATAATTTAAAGAAGCCACGAATACTGCAGTAAGAAAGTGTTTTAACTTTATTTCTGAACTCGAATGATGCCTTCTGGGTGTAAAAAATATTTTCGTATACTTGGATACTATAATAAAACATTTTGAGCTATCATAAAGATTTGTGCGTCTAGCTTACGGAGTCTGTTCTTACGGCTTACGGAGTTGTTACGGAGTTCAAATAAATACAGGCCAAATTATATAATGGCACATTTAAGTTTTCGCCATCAGAAATTTAATGTTGCTGCTATCGACTTTGGCAATATTTGCATGGACGCCCAAAGCAAGATGTTTTAACGATTTCGTGACATGTTATTTCCATAACATTTTAATTGTTATACCAATTATTTTATTAAAAACTTTCATAATATAACATCGAACATCCATATCAGTAATAAATAATATAATAAAACCATATTCATCATCTTTCATTCTTTAACCTTTAAAAGTCAATTAAATAACACCTGCTGCTTATTGCTTATTAAACATCAATTCGATATTGATTAACTTCATAGATATGTGAATCAGCTTTACTCGTGACTTGAAACTTGACTATGAGGTTTTACGTGTGTCTGATATACTCTTTTTATTTTGGCATAATTATATTCGAAGCTCATAACAAGGCAGCTAGTATTCAATATGTTACAAAAAGAGCTTTGCAAAAATCTCATGAAAAATCTTACATTGAAAAACTATCGAATATGTTTCTGAAGAATGAATTATATGAAGATAATGATTCTTTAATTCGACTGCTAAATGTTATAGCTGAGAAGTATTTAAAAGGCTGTACAACAATAATATTATATGATAATTACATTGAAACAGAAGGTTATCTTTTTCTGAAACATTTTCTAATGGGATATCCATTAGCGCACATTCATGGAAAGCTTTTGAAAAATAATAGAACTCATCTAGAAGCATTGATAAATAAAAACAAAGAGAGTTGTGTTCACTTTGTCATTTTTCTTCGTGATGTAATGGAAAGTCGAGAAATTGTAAATAAAAGAAGCGAAAGAATTGTGATTGTAGCACAATCATCTCAATGGAGAGTACAGGAATTTCTGGGAAGTGAACATTCACAAGATATAGTTAATATGCTTGTTATTGTTAAATCTGATAAGTTTTCACTACAAAGGGTATTGATTTTCTTATATATTAAATTAATAAAATTTTCAAAAATATGATTTTAGGGTGAAGCACCATATATTTTATACAGTCACAAATTATTTACTGATGCCTTAGGATCGAGCCAACCAGTAGTACTTACTTCCTGGTCAGGTGGAAATTTTTCCAGAGAGGTTACTTTATTTCAATCAAAATTAACAGCTGGGTTTTCTGGACATAGATTTATAATAGCTGTTGGAAATCAGCCACCATTTGTGATTAAAAAGTAACTGCATTTCTGTTTAATCGTCGTTATCTACATGATTTATATTGACTGTGTTTCAGTTTGACTGTTGATGTGGCTATTTTATTTTTTTTTTGAAATATATGAAAAATGAATTCATATATATTTCAGTAATGTTGAGGTGGATCAATGTGTAGTACTTGCATTTTGTTGCATAATATTTATTTATGCTCGAGTATTTACCTTCGACAGTTGATATTATATTTGAGTTTAATAACATCAATAGGCGTATGCGTATAGCACTAACAGGTCATTTAGATCTATAACTTAGAAATTTCCCTCAATTCTTTTTTGTTCGCTCATCTTTCGTTTCAATTCATCATCATGTATTTCTCTTTCAAATTCTTCCTTACTGCCTTGTCCGAGTTATGTTGGCTTCCAAAACGTCAATAGTTCCTGGTTTATCGACATAAACCAAAGATTTAACATAACCGCAAATAATTTTCTCATTGAATTGTTCCATCACTAAATCGATTTAATTAATAATTCCATCGAAAGTAAAACCGATGGCAAATACAAGCAGAGAGCTGTTAAGAATATATGTATATATATATATATATATATATATATATATATATATATATATATATATATATATATATATATATATATATATATATATATATATATATATATATATATATATATATATATATATATATATATATATATATATATATATATATATATATATATATATATATATATATATATATATATATATATAGGATGATTTCTCTGGGCGTCCGAATCTTGGCGTCCTAAAAACTATTTATTATTATTTATTATGCACGTATGAGCCCTGGTGGACCACGCGAAGTACAATTATAGGTGTTTGTTGTTGTTAGCCTTCCTTTGTGCCCATACCGACTTCATTCTTTCGCTGTGAGCTTGTTTCCTTTCGTCAGACCAAGTTGTTCCAGTCTTCCTACATTTTTCTCTCTGGCCAACCTTCCAAACGTTAACCTTGTGTCTGAAACAGCCTCTATCCTGAATTTCACTTTGTGTAGTATTTGCTGATCTTAGGTCCTCTTTAATTGCAGCAATCCATTTAATTATTTCTACTTTAGCTTTACTCCTATTTTCATAAAATTCGACTATTTGTCTAGTTAACCTACTCGGATTCATCCGTTTTATGTGTCCGTAAAACTTAAGTCTTCTTTTTCTCATATCGCTATGTATTTCTGTGTATTGTTTGATTTCTTGGTTTTCTCGAAGTCGGTATGTTGTGCTATTTATTTGTTTGGGCCCTAGGATTTTCTTATGATTTTTCTTTCCTTCTTTTCAATGTCCTCGATGTCCCTCTTTCTATTCAAAATGAGCGTTTCCGCAGCATATAGACATTCTGGCTTAATAACTGTGTTGTAATGTCTCAGTTTTGTGTTTTTAGATAGGCATTTTTTGTTGTAAATGTTTTGTGTAAGTCTCAATGCCGTTTCCATTTTTTGACATCTACCCTTATTGGCCGTTTTTTCCAACCCATTTTCCATGATTATTTCACCCAAATATTTGAATTGAGAGACTCGTCTGATGTTACCATATTTTGTTTTTAGAAATGGCGTTCTTAGTTTGTTGCAGGTCATGTATTGTGTCTTTTCAAAGGAAATTTGGAGTCCTACATTTTCTGCTGTTTCTTTTAGGATTTCAATCTGTTTCTGTGCCGTTAATACATCTTGAGCTAAAATTGCTAGATCATCAGCAAATGCCAGACAATCAATTTTGATGTTGGTTCTCCCCAGTTTAATGGGCTGGTCAATATTCAGGGCCGACTTTTTTTCACGCCACTCCTGTATTACTTTTTCTAGAACACAGTTAAATAAAAGTGGCGAGAGTCCATCCCCTTGTCTCACTCCAGTTTTAATTTCGAAGGGCTCCGAGATCTCACCCATGAATTTAACTTTTGACCTTGTGTTAGTTAACGTTGCTTTAATAATTGCCAGCGTTTTCAGATCTAGTCCTTGTTCTTTCAAGATTCGGAATAAACATTCGCGGTCAATAGAATCATATGCTTTTTTGAAATCCACAAATGTACAGACGAGATTTTTATTGTACAGTTTTTGATGTCTTAGGATCAACTTCAGATTCAGGATCTGTTCAGGGCAGGATCTGCCCGGTCGAAAACCTGCTTGATATTCACCAATGTTAGGTTCTAACTGTCCCTGTGCTCTGTCTAGTAGACATTGAGATAGAATCTTGTAACAAACTGGGAGAAGAGATATCCCTCTATAGTTGTTTACATCCGTTCTATCTCCTTTCTTATGTAGTGGATGGATTAGAGCATCTTTCCAATCTTCCGGAATCCGTTCGGTTCGACAAACTTCTTGTAGAATTTTGGTTATTTCCCTGATTGTACATGGACCAGCGGATTTCAAAAGTTCCGCAGTGATTCCATCTTCACCAGAAGCTTTGTTATTTTTAAGCCGCTTGATTTGCCTAATTATTTCATCTTCATTCGGTGGTAATGAATCTGGGTTCGTTTGTTTAGGCTTTAGTGTTGCTAATTTGTTTAAGGGCTCAGGACAGTTTAGTATTTGTTCAAAATATTTCGCAAGTTCTTTGCAATTATCTTCGTTATTTAGAGCCAATTGTCCGTTTTCCTTTAGGAAGCAAAGACTTTGCTGTTGATAGCCTGTTACTTTAGTTTTAAATGTTTTGTAAAAGTTTCGAGTGTTATGTTTTTGGAAATCTTTTTCTATTTCATTAAGTTGATTGTTTTCATATTTTCTTTTAGTTTGTATTTAAACTATTTATTATATATAAAATAACATTCAATTAATGCAAGCATTAATGTTTCAAAACAATTTCGTAGAAATGTCCGCCGCGGCTACTTCTGGCAAAGCCCATTCTGTCATTCCAGTTTCCGACCACTCTTTGAAGCAATTGGGGTCTTATGTCCGCAATTGTACCAATTATGTTGGCTTTCAAGGCGTCCATAGCTGCTGGTTTATCGGCATAGACCAAATGTTTAACATAACCCTAAAGAAAATAATTCAAAGGCGTTAAATCACCCGATATTGGTGATATATTCTTAACAGCTCTCCGCTTGTATTTGCCATCGGTTTTACTTTCTAAATTTGTTTTACAAATGCTTTAGGTGCTTTTCCCTGTACCATGTCTTGATCACTTTATTTTTCTCAAGTGTATTTCTTAATGAATATATATATATATATATATATATATATATATATATATATATATATATATATATATATATATATATATATATATATTTCTTTTTGATAGTTACTTAAAATGGAAAGTGTTTTCTTGTTCTATAGTATTTCTATTTTTCCTCTATTTATTTGATGCTAGTACTGTGATAATTTTAGTTTAATTTTCCGTGTCCATAATGTGGGCTAATATATAGAGTGATCCACGGGAAACGGACCTTTTTGGAGTGGGTAGTGCTCAGCTAGTAGAAGGAAAGTAGCTGATGTATATCGACTCTCCCTACGATGCTGTTTAGTATTCATCATGCCTCTGTGCATTCGAGAGCGCTGCGCATTTATTTGCGATGCGTTTGTCAAAAGTGGTGAGTCCAGGATTAAAACGCAACAACCCTACGGGTGTCACTTCACAATCGTACATCATAATGAAATCCCCAGCCGCAACATCATTCTCGGATGGGTAGCTGCACTACAATTTTTTTCGAAGGAAACAGAACCACAATAGCCATTAATTCAGTTCGGTACATAACCAGTAAGTAAGTTTGTAAATTAGCAAAGAAGTTTAATCTACCAAAATCGACAGTCAGAACAAGTCTAAAAAAATAAAGAAAGCTGGGAAAAATGCTCAATCTTTGAATTCAAGCAACATTGCTAAACGCCATGGTATTATCGCTGAGATGGAAACAATGTTGAAATTATGGTGTGATAATCAAGTAAGAATGAAAAACTCTCCTGTTGACCAGAACACGGTGTGCTTTCAAGCTAAGCTGATTTTTGAGAGATTAAAAGAAGCTGGGGAGACTGACCAAATTTTATGTTTACATTTCTGTATCTGTCTTATTAACAGCGGAGCAGGGTGAAGGCTGAGGTCTCCACAAATAATTTTTATGTTTATATTTCTGTCTCTGTCTTGTTAATAGCGAAGCAGGGTGAAGGCTGTGGTCTCCACAGATAATTTTTATGTTTATATTTCTGTCTCTGTCTTGTTAATAGCGGAGCAGGGTGAAGTCTGAGGACTTCACAAATTACATTTATTTGGTTTATATTTTTGCATTAAAATAATACTTTAATTTGTTTAATTATCTATGATTAGAATTTGAATACTCGGATTTGAATACAACAATTTTCATCTTTAGTTTTCTTTAGCCCTTGGTCCCAGTTAAACAAACTGTGTATACATTTATATACAAAATTGTACCCCGCCGCGAATTCCACTTGCGGTTGACGTTCGGTCCCATCTATAGCGTAAATTTGAAGTATTACTTTATATATATATATTGTTAGAAATCTCCTATCAAGACACCAAATGTTGAAGATTAACCTATGTTAGTTTTTCTCTTTTTGAGAGAATTACCTTTATTGATTTTTGTTGTCATTAAGGGCCGGTTCTACAATGCAAGAATATACCAGGTATAAGCTATACTTGAAATAAACTCCCGTTACGCGCGTTTTACAGAGCGGGCGGGCTACTGGCGTTTCAAATTTATTTCAAGTATAGCTTATACCTGATATATTCTTGCATTGTAGCATCGGCCCTAAGTCGCCGCCGGTCACCGTAAAGGAATCTAGGAACAACAACGTCGTACCGATCTATTTTTTGTAGAGATGATTGATTTATTATTTTTAGCGAGTGTGGACGTGTCGGGTGCTCGAATAACGTGCCACTCGTTCAGTTTTTGATATTAAAGTGTTATTTTGTAACCGAAACGATTACTATTAACTTTTTAGTACCATTGTGCAAAAACTAAGTAATTATGAAGTTGAAAGTGTTGGAGATTCAGCCCAAAATCTAATAAGTGGATTAGTGAAAGCGTTGCAATCTCAGGGTCCTATTGACCACGTTGATTTGCCGTATTTTCGCCCAGAGGTAAATGAATCTACCAAGTAGGTAAGTCAAGTTGAAACTATAAAAACTAACTTGCATGATCAGATGTATAAATTTTGACAAGAGTTGTTAGATTTTTGATAAATGATGCAAGAAGATGGTTCGAGCTTTGGTAACCTTAAACTAGGGATTGGACCACTTTTCGGTAAGACTTTCTTGAATTGTTTCTAACGAAAAGAAATTTAGCTCGTTTAATTGAAGAGTCATCGAAGTTTAACAGTTCGCACGTGAATAATTATGAAACATATGTTCATGGAAAAGTAGCCATGGTATAAAATCTACGTGTCCATTGGTCTGGAGCTGATTTGGCAGAACTAATTGTGCATGAAATTTCAGAATTAGATATACGCAATACTGCAACTAATGCTACTTCTCAAACTGTCTCTGAACTTTTAGTGTTTCTGTCATCTTAGTAAAACCGTTGGGAAGAGTCTCACAGGAAATGTTTTTTTGCTTTTTGTTGTACACTAAACAGAAGTTTACATTGATGTTTATTATATAGGTACAAAAGTTTACATTGATGGATGGACCGATTTCAGGCTCTTATACGATACGTGTGCAGATTTGTTCCTTATGTCTGAGGAATTCTTTGAGTTATTTGAAAATAAAATTACCCCAGATATTCATCGAGGTAACGGTCAAGTGGAAAGGTATATGAGGACAACTAGGAATTTCCTTATAATTGAAATAAAAATAAAGTCAGAATGGCCAAGCGGAATATGGAAGATTCAATTATTGCTAAATACAGCTATTCGGAAATCAATGCATGTTACTTCCTTATAACATTTGTTGGGAAATAAAAGTTCGACTCCATTGATACAAGCTTTACTCAAATCTATTTCACCGAATTTAACTTCAGTTCGTAACAGAGAACTTGACAGAGCTCAAGTTACTGAAAAGTTATCATTGATACCGTCGATGAAGGCCAACCAAAACTAAACTCTAACCAAAAACTGAGGGACACTATTTGATATTCGATGGGTGATTTTGTTCTGATGCATCGATATTCCCAGATGCATATAAGCAAGAGTGAGTATGAGTTTTTAGGTATGTATGAAATAGTAAAAAGACTTGAAAAAGATCGTTATGAAATCAAAAAGATTGGAACTAATGTTATGACAAAAGCAACAAAAGAACAGTTAAGGGCATGAACATCAGAGTGATCTTTAGAGTGTGATATGGAACAGATACTGCAGTTTTTAGAAACTGACGATGAATTGATATAAGTCAGGTGAGTCATAATGTAAAATTTAAGGTTGGTCTCTATCCCACTAAAGGTAGAGATGGGTGAAGGCTGAAGTCTCCACAAAAAATTTTTATGTTTACATTTCTGTATCTGTCTTATTAACAGCGGAGCAGGGTGAAGGCTGAGGTCTCCACAAATAATTTTTATGTTTATATTTCTGTCTCTGTCTTGTTAATAGCGGAGCAGGGTGAAGTCTGAGGACTTCACAAATTACATTTATTTTGGCCTAATTCCTTTTGTTTTGTTTCTTCACAGAAAAGCGTGAGGATGTTTGAAGCACCGAGATGGACGCTACTGTCACTCTGGCCGTGTTAGAAATCTGCTATCAAGACACCAAATGTTGTAGAATAACCCATGTTAATTTTTCTCTTTTTGAGAGAATTACCTTTACTGATTTTTGTTGTCATTGAGTCGCCACCGGTCACCGGAAAGGAATCTTAGGAATGACTACGTCGTACCGATCTACTTTTTGTCGAGATTATTCGTTTATTGTTTTTGGCGAGTGTGGATGCGGAGAGAGATTCTATTCTCGGTGCTCGGATAACGTACCACTCTTGTTCAGTTTTTAATATTAAAGTGTTATTTTGTAACAGAGCCCAATTATTTATAATTTGTCTGTCCTTATTTCTAACAATATATATATACTCATATATACGCTTTTCTAAACATTTTATCTAATACTCGTATTGGTTGAATATTACCATAAATGTAATTTGATTTGCTACCTTTGAAAACTGAATTCGAAGGAATATTTTAAAGTACATTTTAAGTGGGATTTTCAGCAAGGTGTTTGCTTTTAATTTAGAATTAAACACATTACTGAAACAAACAAAATTGTCATATATAGGGTGAAAAAATCCAAGAGTAATTGTTTGACTCATTATATCCTCAAAAATTCAATTTTTAGTGTACTTAGACCAGTGTTTTTCCGAAGATAAGGTCAACGCGATTACAGTCAAAATATATCATGATAACTCGAGATTATTACCTAGTTTTTGTGGAATTTGTATAGCACATAGTGTATGACATATTATCATTATCTGATGGATTCGGATAGCAAACTCCTACAATTTGACACCCTTAATCTGATTTATTTTAGGGGCACCTTAAAGAAGAAGTTTACAATAAAAATGTAAAAATTAAAGGGAAACATGCAAGGTGTCATTAGGTCAGTTAACCCCATAATTAGGTGAAACTGTTGACGAAAATTTGCCTATTTATACGATAGCAAGACGTGAACATTTAGGAGTTATAATTTTCAAAATATAAACAGCAACTAAATAAAACATATTAAGTAGGGAATACTTGTTTTAATATTGTCTTATTACTATTTTAACTGTTATATTTAAACTGTATTTCATCAATATCAGAATGGCCTTGATATTGACTAAATCACAAAAAAAACACTGTAGAATTTGCATTTCTGAGGCATTAGGCTTCAAGTTCCAGGACACTCGGTAGGTAACCTAGACAAACCTCTTTCCTATTACAAACAAACTGCTTCAGTATGTGAACGTAGAGAGAATCTAGGTTCATATACTGAGCGCTTTTTCCAATGAGCAGATTGGAAAAACTATGGAATCAATGATGATAATCAATTTTAGTGTTTATTCATCTCGATATCACTTGAAAATAATTTGAATATTCATTTATATGTATTTTTTCTTTTACTTAATCCTTTGATATCGAATTGTTTTCGTATTTAAAATATCTGTATTTTTTAGGAGGAGGAATGAATATGACGAAATTGAATATGATGGAGTTGAAATACAGTTGATCGACTTGTTATCTCAAATGTACAATTTTAGTACGGATTTTAAAGAAGCAGCTGATACAAAATATCTCGGGTAAGGTAAATAATAAAACCAAAATTTAGAAACACATGTCCAAACTCTTTCAAATTACTCGTAATTTCTCTGTTTTATTGCAATATTCATTTCACAAGATAACTTTTACGCATAATACAGAAACCTTTAGAATATATGTATATATATATATATATATATATATATATATATATATATATATATATATATATATATATATATATGAGCAATTTTTTGATTGCTTGACTCGGAACGGATCACGCAGTCATTCAACTGGAGGGCATATGTTTCGTCTCTTGATAATCCAGACTGTTCAGGGTACTTTTCAGGTATCCACAGCCGGACGGCGTATATATATGTAGAGTTAGAATTTTTCGGACTACGTCCAATGAGACCACAGTGCTGAGTGTAATCAGACTCCCAACTGTTGGGTTTCATAATCTCATGTGGAACACACAACAACCTGTGTCTCCGTCTAAATGAGTATTTTACTGATTGCTTGACTGGGGACGGGCCCCACCCATCTTTTTAATTGGAGGGTATATGTTTCGTCTCTTAATGTTTCAGACTCTTCAGGGTATCGACTTATGCCCTCTCGTCAAGAATAGGGAGGCCCTATCCACTGTCAATAATCCATACTTTTGGCGACCTCCCATCGGATGGCGTTTATATGCAGTGTTAGAATACTTCGGACTGCGTCAAATATTGCGTTATATATGTATATAAATGAAAGAAAGAGAAGTCTTTAAAGAAATACGCCGAAAAGGTCGTCAAATTGGCAGTTGAAAAAACGTATATAGAATTATAAATACAGCAAAAAGAGTTGGATTGGGATTTAATACAGAAAAAAAAACAAAAGTAATGAGACAAAAACGAACAAATAGTATTATAGGGAACTGCACAGAATATAACATAGAAACAGTAGCGCAATCTGCCTAACTTGAAACATACTTATAAAATAGCAACTTGGGATATTAAAGAAGAGCATTGATGATGGAGAAATGCGAATGCGAATTATACTAACCAACAGAACTTATTTTGCAGTATCCGAAATATTCAGTTTAAAAACTATACACCGTAACAATAAGCTACGAACATATAAAACAGTTATTAGACCAGATCCACTGGTTACCAAAATTTACAGTAGGGAAACGTGGATTATGAGACAAAAAAGAATGGTTTTAAGACGTATATTAGGACCAATACGAGAAAAAATCGTATGGAGAGCAAGATACAATTACGAATTGTATCATTACTTCGAAGAACCACCCCTATCACATTACCATGTGACTAGAATGGGGCAAACATAAATGTACAAATTCTGAATGGGAGAGTGCAGGGAGTAAGACTAAGGGAAAAACTAAAAGAAGAGGGGAAAACACGGTTGACGTGGACATCAAGAAACTTCTAAATACTAATTAGTGGAAACGACCAGTAAATGATAGAAAAAATTAATGAAAACCAGGGCCCGATAAGAGTTATAAGACCACTGAAAGAAATATCTAATTTTATACTTTTCTTATGTACTAGTTATATTCCAATTGAAATTTTAATTTATTCAATTGTTTCCAATAGACATTTGACTTCATTCTAATGTTGTGGAGAAAGTTAGTAAAAAAAATGATACAAATTGCATGTTGTAATTAAAAGGATCCTCAATTTGCTTTTAAGTATATATTGTTTGTTCGTCGCTTTGAGCTCACGATTGACTCCCTCGACATTATACATTTATCAGTTGTTTTAAAAAAATATTATTCTTATTTTCTTCCAAAAGAGATATCGGAAATGAAATAACATTGTACGGATAGCCTAGGAATTTTTGACAAATATTCTGAAAAGACTGAAACTTTAACTTGAGTAAAGTTTACTTCCGTAAATTTGTACCAATACATTTTTTGATAAATGACGTTTGTTTTTTGAGATTGGCTCTTGTAATGATAACATCACGTAAAATATGTATAATTATAGTGCAGTATTGAAAATTTTGTAGTGATACTTCAACTAAAGTTTAGCTTAATAATTTTACAGCTTGAACACACATTTAAACTCCACATTTGATATAACATTTGAAAAAAAGTTGATCATCAAAAAAACAGAAAGTTGATGAATTACAAATATATACAATTAGTTGAAGAATTTTAATCACAATGAGTACTTGCAACAACTTTAAATACTGATGAACATTTAATTGAGTTATGGATGCACAAATTCTCTATTCTTGTATTCCACGCTCTATATCATAATTTTCGATTGGCCTTTTGCAATATGTAAATGTATCACTAACATTTCAAATCAATAAATATTTTGGGAACACAGAAAACAAAATCCCACAAAACAGAATTATAGCTTAAGAGAAATTCTGCAGAAGCTGTGAAAGTGGTTTGGTTAATGCTGCTTTAATGGAAAATGCTATAAGACAACATGAATAAAAAATATTTTAAAAAAACTAGGTAAAACCGTTACGAGAAACTAAAAGGAAATATAACACAATCTGTAAGATAAAAAAATGTGAGCAATTTAAGGCTGACCCCTGAGGATTATGTGTACAGCCCCTTATTCCTGTAAAACATATATAATGTGTGGTGCATTTCTAAGCTTCTAAATCCTAACCGAACTGTTATTACAGACTTGTGTCAACATGAACTTTCATTACGAAATGAAGTAGTTATACTGGCTCACAACAACGCTTGGTCATATCTCGAAAAATGGCAAAGGGCGTCATCTGTAGAATAAACCACTATCCACCGCCATCTAATTGAGTCACTTCAACATCACCTTCACATCACATTTCAATGACGCCCAAAAAATAAAATTGTCTAGTTAAAATGGCTTATATTGCAAAAACGTTTATTTCACGAAATAACTCAATTGCACAGAAATCGAAAATATGTTTAAATAATAAATACGTATCTATTTTATAAAGAATGCCGTGACAACGACAAACATGTATGTATGCAATGTCGTCACATTTCCGATATAATATCCTGCATTAAAACTGAATTTATTATAGATTTTTTGGGATTAAACCCAACCCAATTTAGTATTGAAAATCAACGATAATGCTTTTTACGCTTTTTTACGAATTATATCGTAAATACTTTGATAGGATATTGATTTGATATTTCAACATACTATATTAGGATAAATGTCGAATGTGATAAATAATTGAATGGTCACATGAATTGACAGTTGTGATACTATTTTTTATAGTTATTATTAAACAAAACTTTTTCTAACTGTATTTCAGTCTACAATTTTTTTTTTTTTAGTTCTGGCGAAGCAGTTATTAAAGCATTGAAAGCTGGCAATATTAATCTGGGTATTGCTGGCTTATTTCTAACGGAAGACCGTTACAAAAATGCTGGCATAATCCATTGGCATTCAGAAGATTGTGCCTCATTCATATCTTTGGCATCAACAGCATTACCAAGGTAAAACTGCCAATTCAAAATGTCAATAAAACCGACCACTATAATATAGTGTAATAATAATATAAAGTAAAAATCTTTTTGCTTAATGTAACTTTTAACTAGTTTTTTTTAATATTCAGGTTACTCTAACTTTGACAAAAAAATTTAGTCTTTCAGCGTTCAACAACTAATGCCAATAAAGACTGCGCTGTTGGCTGTTAGTGAGCGTATTTAGTTCTAAATCAAGTGGAATGCAAAATTGCTTGGAAATTTTCTTCTCTGCATAGTAGTTTAATAAATTTACTTATTTTATACATCTGTGACTATTATTAAAGAAATACAGCGAATCAACGGGAAAAACGAGTTTCCAAATCCTTCCAAAAGGCTTGAAATTCGGCAATTGTGAGAAATATGTAATTAAACTGTAATGAAAATTTGAAAATTATTCACCGTCTAGTTTTTCAGAAAAATTATTATTAAACACAGCCTTATGGTAGAATGATTTCCGCCCCGAATTTTTCTTTTTTTTTCGATATTACTATTTTACTATTTTTCCAACCATATAGAATAAGAAACATCACATGATAAAGTTTAATATTTGCAAAATGTTAATATATATATATATATATATATATATATATATATATATATATATATATATATATATATATATATATATATATATAATAATATCGGGTTACCGATATAATTATTTAAATAATCGAAGTCAAACTTTTTTTCAACTTTCGATTATCAATAACCAAACACTCGACCAAAAGTCTGGCAACGTCACGCAACCAGCTGAGAAAAAAAATGAGATAGAGTTATAACTAAAAAGAGAGATTACATTCATATTGGGCTGATATTTCCATCTCCTTTACAACACATCAGAGCGGTTCGACAAGCAATCTCAAAATCGCTGCCCCTCTGAAGCAGTTTTCCAGTATCTACTTTGCCTTTCTTCGATCTTACCATTCTTGTACGTTCTCTTCGACAGTTTATCCTAACCTTTGCTCATACCATTCTATGGTCACTTCCGACATTAAAACGGTAAAGTCCATATGGGCCATATAAATATATATATATATATATATATATATATATATATATATATATATATATATATATATATATATATATATATATATATATTTATATATATATATATATATAGTATATATAATAATATATAATAATTATATATATAATTATATATATATATATATATATATATATATATATATATATATATATATATATATATATATATGATGTTGCCCAGCTTCTAGACAACGAGAAGTGCAAGTACAAAATTCTGACGGGTGACTTTAATGCTAGAATTGGAAAAACAAGAACAGGTGAAAATGCAACTGGCCCATATGGAAGTGGTGAGCGGGACAATTAAGGTGAGAGATTGGTTGATTTTGCGGAAGGACAAGAACTGTATATTATGAACTCGTTTTATAAGAAAAAATCAGCAGACAATGGACATGGAAAAGTCCAACTGGTCTCACAATCATGTCAACTCTCTACATCATGTCAAACGATAAAACAATATTTTGTTTTAATGTTGTTAATAACCGTTTTAATGTTTGGAGACCATAGAATGGTTCGAGCAAAGGTTAGGATAAGCTGTCGAAGAGAACGTACAAGAATGGTAAGATCAAAGAAAGGCAAAGTAGATTTTGGAAAGCTGCTTCAGAGGGGCAGCGATTTTGAGATTGCTTTGTCGAACCGCTTTGATGTGTTGCAAAACCCAGAGGAGATGGAAATATCAGCCCAATATGAATATATATATATATATATATATATATATATATATATATATATATATATATATATATATATATATATATATATATATACATATATATATATATATATATATATATATATATATATATATATATATATATATATATATATATATCTATATATATATATGTATATATATATATATATATATATATATATATATATATATATATATATATATATAGCGTCAGTTCAATATGCAGCTAGTGTAAAAATACACTAAAGGAAGACAAGAGAATAAACAAAGCAAAACTCAAGCTGAGAAATAAAAGGACACAAATGTATGCATTAATGCGTGAGGATGGCACAGCTTGCAGAATCCATACGGAAATGTTAGAGGTTATTAGAAGATTTTATTCCAAGCTATATGAAGATCAGAATCAGTTAAAGAGAGCAAAAACCACGGAAGCGGAAATGCCTGATATCCTGTTGGATAAAGTGTCAAATGCTATAGAAGCGATGAACAATGGAAAGGCTCCAGGAAAGCTCAGTGTAACAGTTGAGATGTTGAAAGCGGGCGGTCGAACGTTACATAAAATACTGGCAAAATTGTGCTGAAAATTCTTCATAAAAAAACGAAAACAGTAGGCTTTGAAAAACTACCGCCTAATATGTTTTCACCAAGGTAATATCTAAAAAAATACTGAGAAATTTGAATGATGCACAACTAAAAAAACAGGCAGGATTCGTAAGTGGATTCAGTACAATAGATCATATCCAGGTTGTCCAACAGGCCATAGAAAGGCACAATGAATACACTATGCCACTGTGCTTGTCTTTTATTGACTATGAAAAGGCATTTGACTCAATATTAAAGCAAGCCATAATGGATGCATTGTTTAACTAAGGGATAGACAGAGCATATGTAAACGTACTGAGATCCATGTATGATGAAGCTACAGCGACAGTTCACATGGATGATCTTGAAGTTAAAATCAATATAGAACGAGGTGTACGGCAAGGTGACTGCCTCCTCAGCTTGCTTTGACGAGGTATTCCGTAATCTGGATTGTGAACAGGATGGAATAAAAATAAATTATGCATACTTAAGCCACCTTAGATTTGCAGATGATATTGTTCTCTTGTCACAAAACCCAGATGAACTCCAAAAACACATAAAAGAACTGCAGAAGGAGGGAGAACCATTAGGCTTTAAAAGTAAACCTGAAAAAGGGTCAGGTCAGGTTAGTCAGATAAAAAGAGTCAGGCCAAAACAGAAGAATATCTATTTTAGGACGCTACTTAGAGGTGGTGGACCACACTATATATATATATATATATATATATATATATATATATATATATATATATATATATATATATATATATATATATATATATAAAATATATATAAATAATATATATATATATATATATATATATATATATATATATATAAATTATATAAATTATATATATATATATATATATATATATATATATATATATATATATATATATATATATATATATATATATATATATAATAATATATATATATATATATAAATAATAAAATATATATATATAAAATATATATATATAAAATATATATAAAAATCTCCAGTGAGACCATTGATTTAATGAAGAAACGGCGAGCAATGAGAAATGCAGGTAGTCCTTTTGGCAGGGTCGAGTACACTGAGCTCTGCAAAACTATAAGAAAAAGTATCAGAGAGGACACGCGCCGATTCAATATGCAGCTGGTGCAAAAAACCCTGGAAGAAAACAAAGGAATTAACAAAGCTAAACAGAAGCTGAGAAACAAAAGAACGCAAATATATGCTTTAAAGCGTGAGGATGGCACAGTGTGCAGGACGCGTACCCAAATGTTAGAGATTGTCAGAAGGTTTTATTCCCAGTTATATGAAGATCAGAGCCAGTCAGGGACAGCAATACCCACGGAAGAACAATATATAATACCAGATATCCTAGTGGAGGAAGTAACAAATGCTATAGAATTGATGAAGAACGGCAAGGCTCCAGGAAAGGATAGTGTAACTGTCGAAATGCTAAAAGCTGGTGGTCGGACGTTACATAAAACACTGGCAAAATTATACTCAAAATGCCTCAAAGAACAAAAAGTACCTGACTTATGGAAAAATGCAGAAGTGATCCTTTTACATAAAAAAGGAGCACAGGAAGATTTAAAGAACTACCGTCCAATAAGCCTCCTATCAGTGATGTACAAAGTTTTCACTAAGATAATTTGTAAAAGAATATTAAAAAAACTGAATGACGCACAACCAAGAGAACAAGCAGGATTCAGAAGTGGATTCAGTACAATGGATCACATCCAGGTTGTACAGCAGGTCATAGAAAGGCACAACGAATACACCATGCCACTGTGTTTGGCTTTTATCGACTACGAAAAAGCATTTGATTCCATCTCAAAGCATGCGATAATGGATGCACTGCTTAGCCAAGGTGTAGAGAGAGCCTATGTAAACCTATTAGAATCGATATATGATGGAGCTACAGCCACAATTCACCTTGATGATCTTGAAGTGGGAATTAATATAGAACGAGGTGTACGGCAGGGTGACGCAATATCGCCTATTCTTTTCTCGGCTGGCCTTGAAGAAGTATTCCGTAAACTGGATTGGGAACAGGATGGGGTAAAGATCAATGGTGCAAACTTAAACCATCTTAGATTTGCAGATGATATTATTCTCATTTCACAAGACCCAGAGGAGCTGCAAAGACGCATACAAGAACTGCAAAGGGCTGGCGAACCATTTGGCTTGAAAATAAACCTGAAAAAGAGTCAGGTTATGTTCAATAACTTCGCTCAGGACAGAAGAATTTCAGTTTTAGGAAGGGATTTAGAGATTGTGGACAGCTTTGTATATCTTGGGCAGAGGATTTCCATGGAGGGGAATACCGCCCGGGAGGTGGAACGGCGTGTTAAATGTGGCTGGCAGGCATTTGGTAGGCTCAACATAGTGTTTAAGAGCAGACTCCCACTTTGCCTGAAAAGGAAAGTATTCGATCAGTGCGTTCTACCCGTTATGACATACGGAAGTGAAACCTGGACACTCACATCGCAATCAATTCAAAAACTTCGGGTGGCACAGAGGGGAATGGAAAGATGTATGCTTGGCATTACAAGACGAGACAGAAAGTCCTGCGCATGGATCAGGGAACAAACAAAAGTCTGTGACATCATTGGAAGAGTAAAACAGTTGAAATGGAGATGGGCAGGCCATATAGCGAGGCGATGGGACGACAGATGGACCAAGGCAATCCTGGAGTGGATACCGCTTGATCGCAAACGTCCGCGAAGAAGACCGAAAGCACGATGGTCTGATGACATCGTTAAGTATATTGGACCCGAGTGGCAGAGGAAAGCCCAGGACCGTGAAGGTTGGAAGCGTGCTGAAGAGGCCTTCATCCTGCGGTGGATCGATACGGGCTGATGATGATGATGATGATGATATATATATATATGTATATATATATATATATATATATATATATATATATATATATATATATATATATATATATATATATATATATATATATATATATATATATATATATATATATATATATATATATATATATATATATATATATATATATATATATAGCGGTATAAGAATGGTTAAAAATATCATTTTTCTAAAAAACTGGATGGTGAATAATTTTCAAATTTTGAGCATAGGTTAATTACATACCCTTTGTCACAACTGTCGAATTTCAAGTCTTCATTCACCACATTCACTCGTACTTCCTTAAAGGATTTAGAAAATTAACTAAACTAAAAACTACAAACTAACATATCTCTAAATAACGTATCAATTTTTGGCTCCCTGTATTGGATTGCAAGGGTAATCTTTTTTGTTAACATTTTTCTCATTTTTATTTCCAATCAGTTTGTCTATTATATTTCCCGTCTATCCGATATTTTTAGCTATAGATGTTATTGTATGAGATTATATTTGGTCATTTATTTTAATGAATGCTACTGTTAACAGTAATTTGTCATTTAAACAAAAATTAATTTGTTTATATTCCATAATTGTTAAGAAAAAAGATGTCACTTTATGTTAATACCACTTACTTATTACTTTTGTTATTTTTCAGTTTAGATCAATTGCGTTATTGCCATGTGCTTCTACTGTATATTGCGGAATTGAATTTTGTTCATATTTGAGTTCAGATGGTTCAACTCTCGATTTAATAATCTTTCAGTAGCAGTGCATATACAAAACACATAATCGACAGGGGACCTAGTTTTATCCGTAAATCCGTTGTTGTCATTTTGTTGTCGTCCGCTATTGTCATTTTCGAATGTTGTTATATACATTTCTGCTAGAACTGCTAAGTTACTTGCTGAATAATAAACTTCCCTGCAAAAATATTAACCGAGAAGATATTTCACTGGTATTTATTGAGAACTCATATTAACTTAACCAATAACATGATGCTAATTTACCGTTGATGCGTGTAGAATGTTAAGCTCTGTAACCGTAACAGGTTACACACACAAGCATGGCTAATCTTCGTGGTGATTTTTTCCTTCAATTAACTTTTTTGCTACATAATTTGACAATGAACTACCAATCCCTTTCGGAAAATTATGAAAACGTAAACTAGCAATTATTTTACCATAAGTATTATACAATAGAAATCAAATATAAATAATTCATGAGCTCTAAAATGATATAAAACCAACAAATTTAATATTTTAGTTCCCTTCACATTAGCTTAAAACTTATTTGATAATCTTATAGAATGGCATCTGATACAGGATGATATATTATTCCAAGGCCCGGTCGCCATAATATAACAAAAATGTATTATTATTACTTTTATCATCATTTTTTCGCCTCAATAAATATATATGTGACTACTCTTTAAGCACTTCAAACCATCATACAGCAAAGAAAAACGAAACAACAAAGTGTTACACAAATATTATCTACACTGAATATGGTTTAACCTAGAAAACTTCATTTAAATATTTGAAACAATTTTATAGTTGAAACTTTAAATTTTAAAGCACAAATTCTGTCTTTGCCTCATTTGGTTAAAATGTTGGTTTAAAACAAAATGTGAATAAAAATACTGTCATTGAATTTTTCAGTATAATAGATCTATTTTAATTAGAAAATATCCTATTGTTTTCAGGTAAACTAATTGTAATTCTAAAACCACAACATTACACCAAAGGATAACAACATTATTCAACGGTAATTTAAGAAACTCTGACAATTAATGCTGTCAAAGCTTGAAATTTTACCAAATATTCTACTTTTTTGCTTTGAATGAATGCAGATTTTTTAATTTCTTAATAAATTATATCATTAAAAAATTATATTATTTAATTTTTTATTTATTATTTATTATTATATTATATTATAGTTATAATAACTCAGTAACTCTGCGAGGCATGCTATTTTACGAAAACCACTGTACACAAAAAAATCTACGACTTAAACCTGTTTTTTTTTTCATATCAATAAAAGTTTAGAGGACAGCAGATTTTATATTTTAGGAAGGGATTTGGAGGTTCTGCATCAATACACATATTTTGGGCAGAGGATTTCAATGGAAGGGGATACAATCCGGGAGGTGCAACGGCATGTTAAATGTGGCTGCCAGGCATTTGGCAGGCTCTACATAGTGTTTAAGAACAAACTGCTTAAGAACAAACTTTGCCTAAAAAGAATAGTTTTTGATCTGTGCTTCTTGCCCGTTATGACTTTCGAAAGTGATACCTGGATACGCACATCGCAATCAGTTCAAAACCTTTGGGTAGCACAGAGGGGAATCATTGGAAGAATAAATTAATTTAAATGGATGGGACTGATGGACCAAGGCAATCCTGGAGTGGATACTGCTAGATAGTATACGTCCACGAAGAAGAGCGTCTTCATCCTACAGTGGATGGATACTGGCTGATCATTAATAACTGTTCCAGGAAAATGTTCATGTAGAATATCCGTTGAAGATTCATACCTAATGAGTTGATCTTATGAGTATTTTTTTTATTTGGTAAATTTCCTGTATGGCTAGGGAATGGGTTGATTGGTCAGTTCATGTTGATATTTTCCTTTCTTCAAAGTCTCATCGATTTTGTTCTTGCATCTGTAGCATCTAAGCATTTATTTTATCATGTAAGAGAATCTTGTTAGATTTGTTGTTTTATTTAAAGAGATTAATGGCGCTATTCCTCTATCGCACCAGTTTTGCACAAACCCTACACCTGAGCTCTTCCGCTACTACGTTTATTATAAAAAGTATTATGAAAAAAAAATATTATGAAGAAGTTCATTCCTCATTATATTAACAGTACTGTTATGAGTATAGTTCAGGTTAATACTGCAGCTAACTGATTATTAGCACTTAAATAAAAATTAGTTCTTCTTGTAATCTTCTTGTGAACTTATATTATACAACATATCTGCTGATAATTTCTTGTATTGAAATATCAGTAAATATCATCAACAGTATTTTGATGGTATGTGCATGTCAACAGTAGACCAGAACCCGATTCACACGGGGCAGTATCTAGCACTGACGACAACCATTCTTATTGAAGACGGAGTATGAAAGATCTATAGAAGAAAAATGATTACGAAAAGAAAATGATCCAAAAAAAAACATATTCTAAGAAACATTTTACCGTAGAAGCATTGCCATCTGTTGGTACCATACATACAGAATGAGGAAGAGATTCAGCATTCGAGCTATATTAGTTCTAGGTATAACTTAAAAAGCATACCGATACAAATCAATATATTTTATACATCAAATTTAAAAAACTCCTGACAGTGCTAACATGGGTACCGAAACACGCGTCAAGAAATTAAAAACAAGTGGTGTGGCGTTTTGTGATAAATCTGGAGTTTAATGTATCAATATGAGAAATTATCATATTGGTAGATGTTAAATTAATCAATTCATACTAGTAGATTTTTAGTAGATGCATTATGAGTACAAAATGATTTTCGCATCACAATATTGGTTAGGAGTACGACTCATATTTTATTCGCGATTTTTCGACAATACCTATCGATGTTCTGTAGTACATCACACCAATTTCTCTATTTTATTTTTGTCTATATCAGTTAAACGAATAAATATTTTGTTTAATTTTTAGATATCGGGCAATAATGGGTCCGTTTCGTTGGACAGTTTGGTTATGTTTAATTATAACATATATCGGAGCGGTATTTCTGTTCTCTTACTCTGACAAAATGACTTTGAAACACTTGATCAAAAATCCAGAAGAAATGGAGAATATGTTCTGGTATGTGTTTGGGACATTCACAAATTGTTTTACATTTGTTGGTAAAAATTCCTGGACTAAGGCAAATAAAAACACTACAAAATTATTATTAGGTGAGTAAAATATATCATTATACAGAAATGTCTTTAATCTGAAAATATATTAGAAGTTCAAATATCAAGAGTAAATATCAGTAAAAGGATGTGCTAATAAGCTTGAAACTATTATGCATATTAAAATCATAAAACTATTGTAAAACATTCACGTTGATCACTAAATAAAATATATAGGTTCTAATGTGTCAAATTCCAAGAGGTTATTACAAATATTATTTTAAACAGAAATATTCCTTTTCACTATAGTCTGATTATAGTACAATTAGAGCTAAATATTTATCTAGGAGACAAAGTAACTGGACAGGGAATGGGTGCAATATCTCTTGCGTAAAAGGACAAAGGCGTTGTCCAGATCTTGTCCTCGATCCACGATCCTTGGAAAAAGTAAACAGAAAAAAGTAAACAGAAGAGAAAATGATGGAAGTGTGAAAGACATATAACCGAACCGAATCTATCAAGGAATATAGACTTTGTGTGAGTTATGGTGATCGTGCTAGCCAAATATTTATCTAGGGGACAAAGTAATTGGGCAGTGAATGGGTGTAATATTTCTTGCGTAAAAGGAAAAACGATCGAGATCTTGTCCTCGATCCACGATCCTTGGAAAAAGTAAACAGAAGGAAAAAGGATGGAAGTGTGAAAGAAATATATTACCCCGAGCCTATCAAGGAATATAGACGTTGCATGGGCTATGGCGATAGTAGTGATATGTTAAAGTCATGCTAAGACATTGACAGAAAATCCAGAAAATAGTGGCATAGGCTATTTTGGCATTTCGTCAATGTCTCGGTGGTAAATTCGTTTATTTTATATCTCAGCTCATCGAATGCCAAGAAACTGACTATGATTTTTTTTCGACTTAGCATAATTTCTGGGCTTATTGGCGCTACAAAGAAAGGCACTCCCTGGAAAAAAAGTTTTCCAAAAGAGAACAGATACAAATCTTATGTGTCCCTGAAGTAATAAAAACCAATGCACTTCACATGCCTGTTTAAGGTAGACGTTGTGCTCGTTGTAGTACTGCATCAGAGCCACATCGCACTAACACATTGTACATTGTATGTGTTGCGTGTGTTACATGTGCACACACGCTTGTAACACATGTAATGTAGGGCTATGTCTAAATGCTGAAAAAACTATTTTCTACCCTAATATAATATATATTTTAAACATTTTGATTGTATATAAATTACTTTTGATTCATTTATATTATCATATTATATCACAGTGGTTATCATATGAAACCATGTCCTGGAGCAATCCTTACGTTACTTTTAGATTAAAAATGTGATGTAGTGTTATTATTAGAGTGTACATTTTTTATGAATTAAGAAATACATTTTGTTCAGAGTTTTTCTTTTATATGCCTCAAAGGGTTAAATTGTCTAAAATTTGTATCGTTTATTATTATGTTTGATAATGATGGCTGTCAATCCGATACGACTATGACCTCAGTCATGGCTAAATTTTGTTGAGCTGTTATTGAAGAATTATGGATTTTATAGTGGGTCAGATAGCCCATCTTAACCTTAGTTTCTTTAATCAATTTTTAAATTAAAGCATAAAAACAAAAATGTACATGTTCAAAATTACAACCATGTAAGAAAAAACAGTAAGTTAAAATAAAACATTAGTTAATTCTTCTCGAAAAAGTCTGTAATACTCTTCTGTTTATAATTTTCGCACTTCATTTCAATAGCCCGGTCTCTAAATCGACGGAGAAACATAACTTCGTGGCTATCAAATTCGTTATCTTCAGCCCATTTTAAAGCAATGTTTAAAGCTCCTACTGCCTCTGAATTACCAACTTTTTCGGAGACGAGAACTTCAACGCTATTGTCCTCATCTTGCTCATAGTCATCACACAATCTCCTCATCAGCTAACACTTCATATCTTTGTAGCTCGCTTTCAATCATATCACCACTTACAGGAACCTGCAATCGTCTTTGTTGCAAAAACCACGTAAACAAAGCATCTTCTAAAACGGGATTTTCCGATTTGTTCAGTGTTTTTCGTACACTGGGACCACGTTCTGTTAGGCTAACAAACTTCAAGATTTTGTCTTTGTTCTTCTTTATGTTGCTTACAGTTGACCTGCCTAGACCAAACTTCTGAGTAATGATAGGGTAGCTGTCACCTTTATCTTTTCCATAATGCGCAATTTGTCTTTTAATGTGAATGTTGAATGTTTATGTAGCGGCGTCATGATGTTAGCGAGCGCGCTAAGTCGACACTATAGACGGAAGGCGAGAAAGAAAAGACTGACAATGGACTCGGCTCATGACAGCCCGCACCTACACCCGCCTCCCCCGCGAACCCCATTGCCTGCCCGGATTACAGCGATCACCGAACAAGCGGAAGTCCGGATTAACGAGGCCCTACTGTGTACATATATATATATCAATGGCGGCGTGAGGGAGGACGTTGGAGCACCGCCCCTCCAGCATTTATCACAGTAAACAATTTTTTAGAGCAAAACACCAAATTTTTTTTCCGATCAGTTTCTTATATATATATTATATATATATATATATATATATATATATATATATATATATATATATATATATATATATATATATATATATATATATATATATATATATATATATATATAGTTTTTTTTCCTGGGGAAATTGGTTGTTTTCGGGTTTGCGGTCAGCAGTAAAACAAGTGTTTAATCGTCTCAATATTTCGTCATTGTTTTGATGACTTCATCAGGAGACTCTAAAATTATTTTTTTCCTTTTATTATTTTAATAAACAATGAAATAGTATAGAACACCAACATGTTAAAATATAAATTCACATAACAATAAATATATAAACTTACAATTAATGACTATGGTTTAAAACGTGTGTATCTAAATAACGTTCTTGAACGATACGGGCCCAACCAGGAATTAACAATCTTTTTTAAACACTAAGGTATTTCAACCTACAACCATCGAGGTTGAAAAAACTGGAGCACTTTCAACACGAACATCCATTGTTTGGTGTTATTTGAGAATATGGCAATAAATACTGCTAAGACCACTCGTATCTGATTTAAAATTCATCGTGGTCTTATTTTGTCTTATATGACACATCTCCAAAAACAGTCTTTTTTTGTAGTTATTCATCTGTTGTATGACTTTTACATTGTCGAAATCCATATTATGTCCAGTATTGAGGAAATGGTGAACCACAGCACATCTGTTGTTATGATTACGGCAGTCACTCTTGTGCAATGTCATTCTCTGTTTAAGCCACTGACTGGTCTGTCCTATATAAGACTGTTCACAATCTTTGCAGGTCAGTTTATAAATTACATTTGATTGTAGACCGATTGGAATGGTATCTTTGATTTTGGTGAACAGATTCGCGATCGTTAGTTGATTGTATTGACTGATTTTTATGTGAGGAAAGTCCTTGAATACTTTTGTCACCCCTTGGGATAGACCATTCACTTTTGGGATTTTTTTGTAAACTAATTCTGGCCCGTTGTCTTCTAAAGGGCCATCATAGAATTGTGCGCTGTATATCAATCGTTTCAATATGTTTTTCGGGTAACCATTGTTCAGAAACAATTCGTATAGAATTTTTAAATTTTTTTGTAACAGAGTGCTATGGCTGATCCGTGTGATCCTGTTTTTCATTTGGACAATTGTGTTATATTTTTGGCTTCTGGAGTGATTTGAATGGTAGTTGATGAATCTACCTGCCGCAGTGGGTTTCTGGTACCAATCCAAGATTCTCTTGTTGTTGTTGTTGTGTAATCTTATTACCTTGGTGTCCAGAAAAGGTACCGAATTGTCCATCTCTTTTTCTAATGTGAACTGAATGTCTTTATGTATCTTATTGAACGTGTTCAACGTTATTTCTATATGTTCATTGGGGACTGCACAAATTACATCGTCGACATATTTGTAAATGAATGGAAATTGAAATGATAACTTTCCAATTGCTTGTTGAAACACGTGATCCATTGTAATAGTTGCCAATATTGGACTGATTGGAGAGCCCATTGGCGTACCTTTCTTTTGTTGGTCAAATTTTTTGTTAAATATAAAATACGTACCGTTTAAAATGAAGTTTAAACTTTCAAAAAACCTTCATATGACAAGGATGTATGTCTTTTTATTTCTCTCCAGTTGTCTTTCAATATCTGTATTATGAGATCTTGCGGAATGTTCGTGAACAAGGAAACAACCTTTTACTAGTTACGTGAACAAGGAAACACTCTTGTCATTAGACATCCAAAATTAGCACCAGCACAGTTTTTTCTATATATCACCTCATCTTGCAAGTCGGCAGAACAGGAAATTTGACTTCCCAAATACAGGAAGCATGCTACTTCTTCCAGTAGTTGACCATTCACAACATCAGCCGTCTCTTTATCCCTATTTGGAACCTTTTGTTGCAATATTTTCGTCTTTTGTTCATTAATTTTAAGTCCAAACGTACCATAGGCCTCACTAAATAAGTCCAGCACCTTTTGCCACACAAACGCACTATGTGTTACAAGCGCACAGTCATCCGCATATTGCAGTTTTACGATGCTTACCTCCTTTGCTTTTTATTTGGTTTTAAGTCGTGCCAGGTTGAATAGGCCTGCATCCATTATATATGATATCTCAACTGAATGTGGCAATCTGATATGAGGCAGGACAGCGGCAACAAATACAGAAAAAAACATCGGAGCGATCATACAGCCCCTCTTGCTGCCGCTTTTTGTCAACAAAGTCAAATGCCGTTGTCAGATTCACAAACGCCATGAATAAGATTTAATTTTGTTTTCAGAATTTTTCTTGTATCTGACATAGCGAGGATATCATAACGGATGTTCCACGACCTGTTCTAAATTTACACTGACTCATCGGTAGTATTGATTCAGCAATACCAGTCAGTTCATCTAGTATGATTCTAGCCAAAAGCTCTGTCTTGCAGCAGAGAGCAGTGATATGCCCCGATAATTGTTGCAGTCAGCTCCCTCTCCTTTTTTAAAAATAGGCATAATACAAGCATTTCTAAAGTTCAATGGCATTTCCTGCTTTCTCCAGCACAAATTATTCGAGGAGATTGTTCAGAATGAAGATTGATCATATTGCCATCAGCTTTGTATATCTACACTGGTATTCCATGCATGTAGCTTTAATATTTTTTAACTTTCATATTGCCGTTTCTACCTCGTTCATGGTGGGCTCTTTATCCATGCTCATAACTGTAGGTAACATGTATTATTTTTGATATAAATAACATAATATATTGATACCAAAATTAAACAAAGTTTAATAACAAATTCATAGTGTTCACTTTTCATAGTGAGCATTTTTGAATATTCTATATTATAGTGTCTAAATTATAGTTTCATGCAATACACAAACTAAGTAAAATAACAATAAATGTCATTCGATTGCAATAATGGACCTATATAAACTTTAGGTTAAATTTTTCTGTTTACAATTTCTTAATAATCTTTAATTAAAACAAACTGTTTTATAGCTCAAATATTTAAAATTATTTTCAGTAATCTAAGCTTTAAAAATGTGAATAAAACATTTATATTATTTTAGGAGTATACTGGTTGTTTACCATAATTATAACAGCATGTTATACGGGCTCTATAATCGCTTTCGTTACTTTACCAGTATTCCCAAGCGTTATCAACACAATCGAACAACTTTTAGGCGGTAAATTTCAAATTGGTATGTTGGATAAAAGTGGCTGGCCAAACTGGTTTCTTAATGTAACTGACAAAACCAGCCAGAAACTTCTTAAGAAGGTCGATTATGTTCCTGACTTAGAAAGTGGGTTGAAAAACGTTACTAAAGCTTTTTTCTGGTCATATGCCTTTTTGGGATCACGTGAAGAATTAGCCTATGTAGTAAAATCAAACTTTTCAATCGGGTAAGTAGTAAAGTAGTTCGAAATTATCGAAAGTTTGTAGCGATTTTCCATTATTTGCTCTTTTAACGTTTGTAAACAAAAATATGTGTTGGACTAGTAATTTTAATATACATATTATTAATTCCTCTGGTATTGTTCTAATTTGGCTTCAGTCAAGCTGATTCAAATTGAAAATGTCGGTCGATAACTTGCTTTTATGGCACCTTATGCTTGTTTGCTCCGAAAAGGACAACAACGCCGTCCAAACAGGAAACACGCTTTAAGTCGTTTACGGAGAGGGTTTTATTGGAGAGACCACGGTCCAAAAGTGGTTTGGTCGGTTCAGGGGTGGAAATTTTAACCTGGAAGACCAGCATCGCTGTAGCCATCCTTCAGGCACTGATGTAACGCACCACTGTCCATAAGATGAGTTAAATATTAGCAAATCAATCTAAAAAAAAATTAGTACATCGGATACGACTTGTGGATCCTTCACGAACTTAATGTGCAAAATCTGCTGGACTAATGCGATCTTTTGCTGAAAATTTGACGCTACATTTCTGAAGCGGATGAAAATTGGTGATGACAAGTTAATTGTGTATAACATTGTACAACAAAAAAAATCATGGAAGTTGCCAGGGTGAGCGATGCTTAAACGGCGAGTACTTATGTGGCGAAAGACAGCCTTCATAAGAAGAAAATTATGCTTTGTATTTGGTGGGATTGGAAAGGACCCTACTTTGAGCTTTTTTAACGCAGCCAATCCATCAACACCGGCCTCTACTATTCACAATTAAATCGGCTGAAGGCAGCAATTGAAGAAAAACGACTAAAATTAATAGGGGGACGGCGTCGTGTTTCTGTATGACAATGCATGACATATGTTTTAATCAGGATCCAGCAAAATTTGTTGAGCTTCAATTGGAATGTTTTGCCCCGTCGACTTTACTCCCATAACCTATATCATCGACCGAGATTGCGACCCGCCATCAGCATAGCCAGCTGACTTGGCCTGGCTCTGATCGTTTCTTATCAGTTGTCTCCTTGCGTTGGACTCGAGCTCAGCTGACGACGGCTGTTAGACCAGAAACCGGTCTTGGGAGGTACTTGTTTTGGCGCAGTGGCGGCGGCTGCTTTGAAACGACCGAACACGTGGAATACGGATAGAAGATTTCTGTTGTTTCATATATATATATATATATATATATATATATATATATATATATATATATATATATATATATATATATATATATATATATATATATATATATATATATATATATATATATATGAAACAACAGATATATATATATATATATATATATATATATATATATATATATATATATATATATATATATATATATATATATATATATATATATATATGTATATATATATATATATATATATATATATATATATATATATATATATATATATATATATATATATATATATGTATATATATATATATATATATATATATATATATATATATATATATATATATATATGTATATATACATACCAACCCACCCGTCGACAGACGGCAACCGGGTGTTCGGATTCTGGGGAACTTGGACTTTCACGATTTCAATAATTCAAAAAAAGTCGGTGCTTTCCGGCAAATTTCTTCACAAAACACCTACAACTATTGGCACCTTCAACAGCAACACGCTGATCCAACCAGGTAAACTTCACTTCCTAACTTTAGAACTTGACAGGCAAAAGATGCTTGTGCTTGGCCTACAAAAAACACGCATCACGGATGACGACACGATTGGCTACGGGAATTATCGCATATTCAAAAACAGGACAGACAAACGAGTCGCCAGGGGCGCTTCGCTTCTGAGCATGGCATAGTTAACTGAGCAAGGAATAGTTAACTCTATTAAGGAAATCACCTCCACAAACAATAGACTAATGACAATGCGTATACAGTATGCGCCAATAAAAAATACACCATGATCAACGTACATGCTCCCACAAACGGGGACTACAAGAAAAACCCCAAGTCTACAGAGAAATTCTAGGCAACACTAGAGAATGGCAAAGGTCCCAAAAGATGATGATGAGAATTTTCGCAATTACACACGAGAGACTTTTATAGGACCTTCGCAAGAGAAATCCGTGGATACACACCACAAAATATTTGTTTCAGAAAGCGGAATGGGAGATTAGCGCTAACCAATCAGGAGAATTGTCAGGAGCTGGCACACTATTTCTCTGATCTCGTCAATTGCCTCGAACACGACACAAGATTCCCCAAGGGAAATTGTATCCATACCCACTCAGAATCACCACCACCAACACAGGAAGAAATCCACAGGCACATACGCAAATTAAAGAATAATAGGACATCCGGTGAAGATGGTATTACTCGGAACTATTGAAAAACCTCGGACCAAATTCACTGCAGGAACTTACGCAAATTATCACGAAC
Source organism: Cosmopolites sordidus (assembly GCA_031761425.1). Lineage (NCBI taxonomy): Eukaryota > Metazoa > Arthropoda > Insecta > Coleoptera > Curculionidae > Cosmopolites > Cosmopolites sordidus. The sequence continues at coordinate 148,506 of JARFXV010000901.1, forward strand.
ATCTGGCAAACAGAACGATTACCAGATGAATGGAAATGTGCTCTTATCCACCCGCTGCACAAGAGGGGAGACAGAACAGATGTGAACAACTACAGAGGAATTTCCTTACTACAAGTCACTTACAAAATCCTCTCAGTATGCCTTCTCCAGAGAACACAAGAACAACTAGAACACAAAATTCGCGAGTACCAGGCAGGCTCTCTCCCTGGTCGCTCATGCACTGAACAAATATTTAACTTAAAAACAATACCGAAATACAAAGCTATCAGGAACGTCTCAATCATCTGCACGTTCGTGAACTTCAAGAAAGCATACGACTGCATTGACCGAAAATCTCTTCTTCCTCATTGTCATGTCTCGCACGCATAGGTAACCGTGGGCCTTAGTATTGCTTGGTACACTCTTACTTTTGCTGGTCTTGTTATATTATTTGCCCTTAAAACCTTTGAAAACATGCCTGCGGCTTTGCTTCCTTTCGCTAGTCGTTTCTTTATTTCCCTCTCTTTATCCCCTTTACATGTTAGTTTTACTCCTAGATATTCAGTTTGTTTTACTTTCTGTACACCGTTACAATTTCTTCCTTGGGTCTCGCCATCAATAAAATATCGTCGGCATAGGCCAAGCATTGGTGTCTCGTAGACAAATAGTGATTGAATAATAAATGAGTAATAATAGTGAAAATAATAATAAAATAAAGTCTGTCTTTTATCATTTGTGGTGCTGTTTAAATATCCGACTATTAAAAAACCCGGTAACTAAGATGTATGATCCGGCTATTGAAAAGTTCGGTAACTAATATGATGAATGTGGTTAGTGACATGTACGGGGTTCAAAACGTTAGGTATCAAAAGTGTCTGGTAACTAAAATATTCTGTATCTAAAATGTCCAGGGTCTAAAAAGGCCCTGTATCTAAAATGCCCTGGTCTGGAAAAACGTCTGGAGTCTAAAGCACTCTAAAAAAATACCAAGAAAATAAGCCTGTGCAGAGCAACTAATAGGCATGTCTCTAATAAAGGGATTACTTAACCTGGACTATCTTAGCGTCGACTGCTACGTCGCTGTCTGTCTTTTTAGTATGGAGACGAGTGATCGGCACGACGCGAGGTTTTCGGCTGTCTTCTGCGTTCACAGAATGTATCCAGATGCGCTTCGAAACAAGATATGCGCAAAACAGTACTACCTGTAGCCTCCGATAATCTATTACTATATAACTAATAACTATACTATATAACTATACCTACTTCGTTCAAACAATAGCTATGAGTCGGATAATTATCTGACATGGCATGGAGCAGGAACTCGTAGGATTTTATAGTTTTAACAGAACCACAAAAATATTGCTTAACTTAGCAAATATACGAATGATACTTAACAATAAACTCGAAGGGATGTACCAATAAACACTAAACCACTTTATTTACGTTCTCAACGCGTGTTTCGCTAATCATGTTACCATCATCAGAATATTATGTTGATATACAATCTATATCTAGATTGAACCCTTTCGTGATGATGGTAACATGATTTGCGAAACGCAAGTCGAGAAGTTAAATAAAGTATTTGGTGCTTAGCGGAAAATCTCTTCGAGTTTACCATAGTGTTTCACACCAAATGTTCCAGAAAAATTAATACCGTATTTATTAGAATGATATAAGGTTGCATACGGAAAGTAAAAACAAATTTGACCGACTTGTAGAACTAACTAAAAAGTAAAACCAAAAACTTGAAACTTGAATGAAAAAAATGTGCTAAATGAATCGATATTAGATTAAGACTAGACTAAGACTAGAACCATACGAATGTAATAACATACAGAATCAACATGCTATTCTGGCTGAAGCATCGTATAAATTCATGGACTATGATCACAGATATGGTTGTGTAACATACTGAAGTAAACAATGCTTTTGGTAAGAGAAAAAAGAAAAGAACTAGATTATTATTAAAGACCTATATGAATGGAAAAGATATGAAAGCTGTTAATAAGTGAGTGAATTGGGAACTTGACTATATTCGTCTATAATTGCCGTTAATCGTTACTTCCCTATACTTTCCATGTTGTGATATGGTTAAAAACAGACTTGGAAGGACTAGATAGGGATATTAAGATGCAGATGTCGGAAAAACGTATACATCATGTTCGACTCATTTATAACAAGATTCTATTTAGCAAGAAGCATGGGAGGAAGAGAGTTGGTCAGTTTGAGATTTTTACATGACGATCTAGCAAACAAGTTAAAACTCTATTTTCACCGAAGAGCACAAACCTCGCCATTTCATTCGGCTAACGGAAAAGAAGTACACGAGACAACACTCATTCGAAGTCCAGCTGAAAGGAAACTAGAATAGATGCGCAAAGTTATACATGGAAAGTACCCATACTTTCTGTCAAATTTAAATATTTTATGGTCCACTGAATGGCTGCGTGAAGGAAGGTTATTTGCAGAAACTAAGGGTTTTCTGATTGGTACTCAAGGTGGGGTGATAGGAACAACGAATTACAAAAAGTACATAGAAAAACATCTGATGATGAATGTTTTATGTCAAATATCTCAAAAGACATCGGAAACTGTAGAGCATATAGCCCTCCACTTACACCAACTAATTATATGAAGAGACATAACCTTGCTGTGTGTACATGATTATATTTTCAGTTTGATTGAATTATGTATATCGGGTATTTTTCTAGGGTACATTGTTTGTTCTCCAGTATATATTAAATCTTTCAGTATGTCTTATTTGATATATTTTCGAGATACTTGTTGATACTAATAATACTATTCTTGTTACTAACAGGAAGGCCTTTGGAGTTCCACAAGGATTATTGAGCGATGCTCTTTTAGTATCACAGCCGTATTCAGACTTGGGACTACTCCCATCATCTTCTGTTCCTGTACTTGTCTTTTATATTTCCGTGAAGCAGTAATGCATAATGGGTTTGCTTAACATGTCGTTTATCCTGTTCGTATTTGCTAGGAGTGTATATTCGAAAACATTCATGAAGGGAATATTGTCCAATTAAATGACTACCTGTATCTATCAGTTATCGAGATATGTAACGTTGTATCTATCAAACGAGATACGATGCAATTTTGTCTATTACTTTTCTCCTCCGTTATCTGCAACTTATAGAGCCCCTTTCTGATCTCCTCCTGAATTAATAGTTATAAGGGGGAATGTCTAACTGAAGCCCCATTGCTACAAAGGCTGTGGATATAAAAACTACCGTTATCCCTATACGAGATAGTTTCCTACTGTTTTTGTTACTGTATAATCCTACTGTTATAATCTGCAGAATTTAATAACCTTATTGCAGAAGGCATTATGTGTTCCTAATGTATTTTCCTACATTTCGTCATATGCATGTCCTAACAAAGTCTGCGTCATTGGTTTTGTAAAATGCGAAATTATATCGTTTATATTATATTCTAATATGTTATAACTTTTAGGAGTAAAAAGACGTTGCTTCACATTAGTCAGCAATGTTTCGTCCCATTCAAAGTTGGAATTTTACTACCACATTATTCCGTATATAGTGAAATTTTTAGATACGGTATCCAAAAAATAGTTCAATCTGGACTTGTCATAAAAATTAAAAATGATGTTGAGTGGAATATGCTTCGTTCAGCTACAGGAAAACTTTTGGCTGTAAGAAACGTGAAACGTATTGAGTGAAAATGAATACAAATTTATTATTTTTAGGCCAATTCTAGAGGGGGTGGTTTGAAACTTTTAACATACGAAGACCGATCTTTAACTCTTGATGATACCCAAGGAATGTTTCTGCTTCTAGGTGCTGGTTTCCTTGTTGGCGGTGGTGTACTGTTATCCGAAATATTCGGTGGATGTTTAAATTTATGCAAATCTAATAAATCTAGAACAGGTTCAGCTTCAACTCTAATATCCAACCAAAGTTCTAATCAAGAAGATAAAATGTCATTTTATAATAGTAAATCATCAAGTTCTATACTGAATGAACACATCGCTATAGCAAATTCAAAAAATTTCGAAGGTCATTTTGGTGACTTGATTGAGAATGACAATGACGTAAATAAACTAGAAGAGAGACGACATAAATCTGCATCATTTAGTAAAACATACACACCTGAAGTCGGAAGTACACAAAGAAGAAGTAAATCATCAAATGATATATAGAATGTTGATGCTGGCAAAATGATGCATTACGATTTTAAAAAAATTTTGTCACCTTAAATATGTAGAAATTAGATTATTTAAATATTTGGCACATTGTGGCATATATAATTTTACTGCATCTTTGAAATAAATTATTAGTAATATAAATTTTATCTTAGTTAATAATTATTTTCCTCCTTTCAATAATGAATTCCTTAACAGGATGGACCCATTCTATATTACTAGTTAAACGGTTAGGATTACCAATAGAAAACAATTAAAAAATAGCGGAAAACGCAAAAGTGCACTGATAAAAATAAAATGAAGCTTATATCTGATTTTGTGCAAAAACAAACAAACAAAAACAAACAAACAAAAAAAGGTTAAAGTCAAATGGCGGAAGTCCATAGCTATATGCTGGATCTAGTAAACGTTCAACTGCACCAGGTTCTTGTAATATTTTCTTGATTTGCCTGGCAATGCGCAACTTGGTGTTGCGGGAAACTATCATTAAACTACACAATCAGCACAATGTGAATTTATGCGAAATGAGAAAGAGTTCTACAAAAAAAATGGCAAACATACACTGTATCGATTCTCTCCCGATCAATAAATAATAAGCAATAAATTAGAGCAACGATCGATAACAGATAAATAACTATAACAGAAAACGACTAAAACAGAAGGCATAATATAGTAGTAGCTTGAATGGACTATCAAAACGTGTTTCACTATATTTCAAACTTATGGCTTAACAAAATATTATAACTATATAAAAGTGAGCAAAATATCATCAGTTATCTTCAAACCTGTATGGCCTTTTGAAGGTCGAAACTGGTAGTCAGTATTAAAAACAAGAAGATAGAGACTGATGAGATTTTACTAAAACGCGAACTACTCTAGGGCAATGCACTTAACCGTTACAGTTCGTGTTGGTCGTAAATCGTCTTTCTGTCGAACTCGACCAATTTAGGATATAAAAAAATGGCAACAATTATTCCTTCGTCAGTGAGATGACAAGGTTATATACGGAAAGTGAAAAAAAATAGACCGGCTTGTAGAACTAACCAAAAACTTAGGATATAAAAAATGTGCGTAATGAATCGCTATTAGATTAACCTTGCGTCGGTACCGTGGGGCATAATATACCCCAATGGAGTTTACTGCGGTGTAGCCCATTAGCAACACGCCACAGGTTTGCGAGTATTCGTGTATCTTAGTATTTAGCTTATCTCTGATCAAAATGCGTGCAGTATAGTCTGATTTGAACAGCAGTTCACTACGTGTCCTTATACCCCACCGTACCGATTACGTGTAGATAAATTTTGGGTCATATCCCACCGTGCGTTAGTTATTCTAACATATAGTTCAGCTATTTATCAAAGAATTTTTATTGTCTATAATTTGTAATCTGATGAATAAATAATGTAACTTTTTAGTATGATGAGTTGTGAAAAAGAACAGGCAAAATTATTAGAACTATGGAAAGATTTAGAGCAAGAGAATAATTTTGCAGCATCCCCGGAACTAAGATCTGGTTCAGAAAAAGAAGATGATAATAACAGCGAGCGTTCGGCAAATTCGGACAAAGGACAAGAAATCAATGAGGATGATTTGCATGAGGAGTTCTTTGAAAACACCAAAACTATTGTAGACAACGATTACGTTGGTCGAGATGGCATCACAAAGTGGTCTTACAAACGTCCGAATTTGGCTATAAAAACAAGGGCTGAAAACAGTATCACTCATTTACCAGTGGTGCAGTGACCTTTACGAATTTAAAACGCCATTGGAATGCTGGAGTTGTTTTGTCACAGATATAATGCTTGCCGACATTGTTAAATTTACAAACTGCAAACTTAGAGAAAAATCAGAAAGATACAGTCCAGCTGATACACAACATTTGACAAAAGAAGCAACTTTGAAAGAACTTCGCGCTTTCTTAAATTTAGAGGATTTATGGTCTACAGATGGATTTTGTGTTGATATTTTTAGAGCAATAATGTGTCAAAAAAGATTCAGTTTACTGTTACAATGTCTTCGCTTCGACAATGGTGAAACGAGAGCAGAGAGACGACAGCTGGACAAACTTGCATCCATCGGAGGAATATTTGACATGTTTGTCGAGAATTGTTTAACTGCCTACGCACCCAGTGAATACCTTACAATTGACGAAAAACTAGAAGCGTTTAGGGGCCGTTGCAGTTTTCGCCAATTTATACCAAATAAACCTGCTAAATATGGAATTAAGATATTTGCCTTGGTGTATGCAAGAACCTTTTATGTTTTGAATCAAAAAGTGTATGTCCTTAAACAGCAGCTGGACCCTTTGATGTAAGTAATAAACCAGAAGATATTGTTGTAATAGTCGCAGATGCCTTTTGATTATATTTTTTTCCGGTTAAACACATCGTCAATAAACGCATTTATCATATTTAATTCAAATAACGAAGTTCCATATATAAAACGTCGTCAGTTTATAAATCAGCTACTTCTGGATTAAGTATCACCATATATGAAAAACTGTCAAACAAATCCCAGACTATCAACTAGTCAAAAGTAAAAAATTGGTGATATAACAATGATGCCTTCAGGCTCAGCAAATACTGATCAGCAAATACTGATAATAGTGAATCGCCTGGTAAAAAGCAAATCAAATCTGGAAGATGTTATACATGTGAACGGGAAAAAAGACAGAAAATCTCATTAGAATTGTGTTAATTGTAGAAAATTAATTTGTTTACAGCACACTTGTGTGACACACATGTGATTCCTGTTTTGTACAAAATAATGATTAATTTTTTTTCAATTGTTCTAACTTATTTTAGTTTTAATAATAAAAACAAATGGTTTTATTGTTTTTCAAAATATTCTTTGCGATAACCCCTCACGGGGCCTGGAACATGTTCCAGGTACGGGGAGTGACGCCCCCGGGGCCCGAGTTTTCTCTCTAGCCAAGTTGTTATGTGTACCGTGGCGAGGGCTGAGTGACATCTGGAGTCTCAGGTGTCTGTAACGGTGCCTCTGGAATACCTCCCGCCCCTCCAGAGTAATTAAGGTAGCCAGAGTAAGGCGCGCTGCCTTGGCGGTCTTTGTTTTCATCCTCACTCGTAGGATCTCTATGGATTCATTAAACCTCAAAACATTCTTTCCTTTTTCCGGGTCCAAAAGACCCAGGACCGAGCCCCCCCTCGGCCCACGCATATGACTTTGATAGATTTTTTATTATTAAGCGAACTGAAGAATCTTTTGAAAAAATCTCCCGTTTTATTATGTTTAAATCAATATCTAGACTAATTGGCGACCCTAAAAATGTTAAGAAGCTTAGAGATGGATCTCTTTTGATGTCAGTTAAATGGTCTAAATAAGCTGCTCTTCTTATAAAAGTTAAAAAGTTACATCAATACGAGATGTCCGTTGAACCTCATAAAAGTTTAAATTTTTGTAAAGCAGTGATCTACTGCCCTGAATTGTTGATTTGTGATGAAGAAGAAATAAAAGATAATTTATCCCATCTAGGAGTGATTGCAGCAAGAAGAGTACTAAACCGTAAAGATGGTATTTTATCCCCATTACCTATGATAATTTTAACATTCAGAAAACAAGTTATTCCAGAAGAAATCAAAGCGGGCTACTTAAACTTAAGAGTGAAGCCATATATTCCAGCCCCACTGCGCTGTTTCAATTGCCAGAGATTTGTTTCGTCCAAGTGTGATCAACCATCAGCTTGTGCTTGTGGCAAGCCTTCTCATGGCGATTCTGAATACACTCTCCCTCAGGTATGTCGAAACTGCACTGGTACTCACTCCCCCAGATACAAATGTTGCCCCAAACACAAAGAGGAAACTGCGATCCAAAAAATAAGAGTCACTGAAAAGTTGTCATACTTCGAAGCCCGTTTCAAGTTCCGCGCCATCTCAACCCCTTTATATCAGAATTCAAACTCCTCATTTGCTCAGGTTGTTGCCAACCATAAGTCCTGCGTATCTATAACTGTCCAATGTAACATGTCGAGCCTCTCCAGCTGAAATCTTCTTCTTCGTCTTCCCCCTCAAAGAAATCCTCTTCATCTCAAAATAACTCCAATCCCTCCTCATCCTTCACCTTCACCTGCCTTTCCACCTCCATCCCTCTACCCAAACCGTCCCGTCCTCGTTCTCCTAAACCTCTATCATTATCTTGTCCAGTCCCCTCTGACACTAACTCTCAAAGATCACGTTCTAACAGTAACTCTAACATAAAAGCACTATCTAAATCATCTAGTTACAACTCCATAGGCAGTGAGATGGATATAGACCACTCACTGTCCCAATACTCAAAAAATGCATCAAATAATCATCCTGCTAAAAGCTCAAAAAGCAGATCTTCTTCTTCTAGCAGCAAAAAATCAGGTCATAGATCCTGACACCCCTTACATTCAAATTCAAGCCCCTCATTCAATGGAATGTAAATGGCATGGCACTCAGACGAGATCAGCTGAGACTTCTAATAGGTAAATTTCAACCTTCATTTATGCTACTTCAGAAAACTAACCTTAAGCCTGGAGAACCAATATCTGTAAAAAAAGTACAACATAATCAGAAAGGATCGGGAACATGCTGACCGAGCTTCGGGAGGCGTTGCCATTTTAGCTCAATCCTCAATTGATATGCAACCTATTCCTTTTAACTCTCCCCTAGAAGTTATTGCTATCAGATCATTCTTAAATTGTCCTATTACCATTTGATGTATTTTCATTCCACCTTCTTTGTAAGTTGATGCAGATGACATTGAAAATATTCTTCGCCAACTCCCTGCTCCATTTATAATTTGTGTAGACTTCAATGCCCATAATCCGTCATGGGGAGTTTAGTGAACCATCATGAACCAGTTTAGTGCTTCCACTCTCAATTTTTTATCTCCGACACACCTTTATTCTCATTCTGGCTCCCTCACCTACATAGACCTTTCCTTTTACTCGTCTTCGATCGTATCCTCTCTTACATGGAGTACTCTTGATGATCTGCATGGCAGTGACCACTTCCCTATTATCCTATGTTCTAGTTCTCCTACTGTTCACCTTCCCCCACGTAGAATTTACAGGATCTCCCAGGTTGACTGGGACCAATTTCGCTCTAACTTTTCCTCCCCTTATTTTATGAGGGAAGACGTAGAGGGAAATTCAACCGGGTAGTCACAGCCATTCACCAAGTCGCATTGGCTACTATCCCCACAAACTATTTGGATTACTCGAGACCTCCGGTCCCATGGTGGAATTCTGCCTGCCGTGATGTCATAAGAGCCCGTAAATAATCTCTAAATAGGTTTAAATGCAGTCCGTCCACTGAAAACCTCATAGACTATAAGAAAATGAGAGCCCCAGCTAAGTGCACTATATCTGAAGCAAAGCGCAATTCTTGGAATTTATTTGTCAAATCTTTCAATTTCCAGTCATCGTCCTGCGATTTCTGGAACAAAGTACGACGTCTGAAAGCCAAATCCTGAGGTCGTATCGGCGGTCTTTTGGTGAGCGGAGATTGGATTTCGGACCACTCTCTCATATCCAAGAGCCTTGCTTCCCACTTTTCCTTCGTCTCTAGTGATCAAAACATAGACCCAAACTTTCTTCGTCAAAGAAATCATCGGGAAATACCCCTGAACTTCAATGGGCATGTTCGTTCCCCGATCAACTTCCCTTTTTCTTCTACAGAACTGTCAAGAGCTATTCACAATAGTAAACACTCAGCCCCAGGTCCGGATGGTATACTTATACCGATGATAAAAAACCTTCCCTCTCATGGGATCGAACTCCTTCTCAAAATATATAATGGCATATGGTAGTTTGGCCTTTTTCCTTCAGAATGGCGAAAATCAATCCTTATTCCTATACATAAGACTAACAAGCCTCAATCAGTACCTGAAAGCTATCGTCCCATTACCCTCACCAACCACCTTGGAAAGATAATGGAATGCATGGTTCACTCCAGTCTGACCTGGTTTTTGGAATCCCAATTCCTTCTCCATGAGAATCAGCTAGGGTTCAGACCACACAGATCCACTATAGATCATATTGTCGGCTTAGAAAACGACATCTGGAACTCCTTTTCCAAGGGCCATCACCTTGTAGCTGCCTCCCTTAATATTAAGAATGCTTATGATACTATCTAGCGCTATAACGTCATTGCCACTTTGCACTCATGGGGTGTGAGAGGCTCTATTCTGATATTCCTAAAAAAATTTCATGTCTGACAGAATCTTTCAGGTATGAGCAAATGGCCACTTATCTGACACTGTCCCTCTACAAAATGGTCTACCACAGGGATTTGTCCTCAGCCCGATATTATTTAATGTAGCTATCAACAGCATTACATTCTTCCTCCCTGCCCCAATCTTCTTCAAACTCTATGCAGATGACATACTTTTGTATTATTCCTCTCCAACCACCAGATAATGTGAGAGAGCGGTTCAAAGATCTCTAAACTCGTGCCACCAATGGTCATCTCAATATGGTTTCTTATTTTCCCCCTCCAAATCATTATCCATTCATTTTTGCAGAAAACGCAATTGTCCTCGAATCCATGCTTTTGATCTTTGCAACTCTCCAATCTCATCCGCTGATTCAATAAAATTCCTAGGAATGACCTGGGACAATAGACTAAACTGAAAAAACCACCTCACTACCTTAAAATCTCACCTGAATAAATCCCTGAATATAGTCAAATGGCTTTCCAACCAGAAATGGGGTTGTGACCCTGCATCTCTTCTTATATGAATTTCTCATCCGTCCCAGGATCGATTATGGCTGCATAGCCTACATGTCAGCACCAAAGACGTATCTTAACATGATCAATGTCATCCAGAACTCGGCCCTCAGAATGATACTGGGAGCCTTTAAAACCAGCCCCATTCCATACTTGCATTGTTCCGCAGAGGTGGACTCTCTCAACTACAGAAGACTGGAACTTCTCTTGAAATATGCTGTTCACCTTAGATGCAGACCATTTGTTCCTTCTTACCAATCATTTTTCAAATACCTTGATTACCCAAACCTTCTCACAGACCGTCGTTCACAAAACTCCGGAAATTTTCTTCTTAAATCCGTGCAAGACATGGGCATGACTCTCCCTCCAGCTCATGACATAAGGCAATCTACAACTCACCCCTGGCTCCTTCCTTTTTGTTCCCGAAATTTAAGCCTCCTTCCTTACAATAACCCTCTGTCTGGCCTTCCTTCCCCTAGACTCATATTCCCTAGAATCATTCAAAACATTCGCCCTGACAACATAATATATACGGATGTCTCAAAGTTTGATGAGAATATTAGCTCTGCTTTCATACATAACGACTTCTCTCTCTTTTTCAAACATCACCGATTCAGCAGTGTGTTGACAGCTGAACTTATGGCAATAAGAGAAGCCGTCTCTTACACTCTTAGATGTCCCTCTTCGAGATGGTTTAGTTGCTCTGACTCTCTTGGTACACTGAGGTCTCTGGAGGGACCTCAGTGCACTGGGTCTCTGGTTTTCGGCATCAGGTCACAATTGAGATCATTTCTCCTCTTCAGCAAACAAGATCACATGGATCATCTATAACTTTCTTGTGGATTCCTGGCCATAATGGCATAGCACGTAATGAACGAGTTGATCTATTAGCCAAACAAGCTTTATCTGAGGACCTTCCAATTATGCCTCTATATAATCACAAGGATGCTTTCTCTTATATAGCCTTTACACCTTTACAGGTGAGAAGGATGATTCAGTTTGACTGGGCTGTGGTTGGCAGTGGCTTCTGGGATGTGGAGGAGTGCCTCCAAACTCTATCCCATCAAACCTCAGTTTTTCGAAAACTACTGTATCCCTCGCTGTGATCGTTCCCACCTGGTCAAATGGCTTCGTCCCAGGATTGGTCACTGTAGATTCTCTCACAACCATTTGCTAAATGGTGATCCTCCGAGAATTTGTCCTGCATGCGGGGTCCCTCTAACTGTATCCCATGCACTGGTAGAATGCGACTCTTTGAAACGGCTGGTCTCTGGAGTTGTCCTTCCTGGAGACCTTCCGTCTATTCTATCCCAGGAAAATGTTGATACCCTATTCAAATTCCTTCAAGCGTCCAGCCTTCTGAATCAGGTTTAATAGCGCCAATCACAAATCATAATATCTTTCATCAATCCATACTGACTACCACACACTCCCACCAGAGGTCCTAATATCTGACTCTTCATGTAACCATGTTTCTGTAATCGGGCTGCCAAATGGCCGTTGATGCCTACGCAGCCATAAAAACCCTGTAATTCATTCGTGCATTCATTCATTCATTCTTCGCGATGATCGATACACTTTTGCATACGTTTGAACCAATTTTCATAGCGCTTTTTCTACTCCGATTGAGGTATCTTGAAAGCATACATTTTGAACGCATCAACTGCTTCTTCTAGCATCGAAAATCGTTAACCATGTAGTTTATTCTTCATGAACGGAAACAAAAAGAAATCTTTGGGTGTCTAATCAGGATTGTACGACGGATAACCCATCAATTCGATTTTTTGACTGGTCAAATATTGAGTTGTTTGGTCCGATGTGTGAAAGCTCGCGTTGTCATGGTGAAGAATGATCGCGCGTCGCTGGTTGTTTTTTCTTATTTCTTCAAAGACTTCTGGCAAACAAATAGTTATGTACCATTCAGAACTAATCATGCTACAATTCGCTAGTGATACTGTAACCACATTCCCATTTATTCCAAAAAACAGGCGACCAAGTGCTTCATGGGCGAACAACTTTTATTGGCTTTGGCCTATTTTGAAAGATATGCCCATACAGTCGACTGTTGTTTGCTTTCAGACTCATACTCCAAGATTCGTCACATATGTAAATGTTATGCACGGCTTTTAATGCATCACGATTATATTCTTTGACAATTTCTTTGCACCAACTGACACGAGCCTTTCTTCGAGCGATTTTCAAATTATGCTGAACCCAACCAGCACAAATTTTTTTCACGGTTAAATGTTCATGTAAAATCTTGTGAATGTTTGCATACTAATGATTATTAAAGACATATATGATTGGAAAAAATATTATCAAAATTGTTAATACGTGAGTGAATCCTTACTTGACAAAAATCGCCTATAATTGCCGTTAATCATTACTTGCCTATACTTTCGAAGTTGTGATATGGTTAGCAACAAACTTGGAAGGACAAGATAGAGCTATCAGGATGCAGATATCGGAAAAACGTATGCATTATGTTTAACTCATTATAACAAGATTGTATTTAGCAAGAAGCATGGGGAAAGAGTTGGTCAATTAGAGATGTTTGCACGACAATCTAGTAAATAAGTTAAAACTCTATTTTCATCGAAGAGTACAAACCTCGGAACTTCATTCGGCTAACGGAAAAGAAGCCCGTTCTACAGTTATACGAGACAACACTAAGAGTCCTTCCAAGTCTAGCTGAAAGAAGACTAGAATGGATGAGCAAAGTTACACATGGAAAGTACCCAAACTTTCTGTCAAATGTAAATATTTTATGGTCCACTGAATGGCTACGTTAAGGACGGTTATTTGCAAAAACTAAGGGTTTTCTGATTGGTACTTAGGGTGAGGTGGTAGGAACCAGGTATAAGGATATAGAAAAACATCGGATGATGGATGATTAATGTCAAATGTAACAAAAGGTATAGGAAACTGCAGAGGTTATAATGGTTGGATGCCCTCCACTTACACCAACTGATTATGTGAAGAGACACAATCTTACTACGGAATGGACTACACGGACGGACCACAAAAGCTGCGGATTTAAGTAAGTACCTGCACCTGTTCTTAAGAATGATTACTTCCGAGAGTATTGGGATACAAACCGATGTTTGTGTCGATTAATGACACATATTACGATTAATGACGTACCTGTAACCGACCAGATATTATTTTTGGGAATAAGAACAAAAATGTTGCCTATTTCATGGATATATCGCATCCCAATGACTACAACTTAAATCAAATTCCGCATTCAACGCATTCCGCACTCAACGCCCGCATTACTAAATTCTGATTTAAAATAGTATTCACTACTAAACATTTTCGAGCAGACATTTAAGATTATGCAAAAATTTGTTCTAAGGGAAACCGGTAGAATTGTGAGAACATTAAAGATTCAACAGTCGAAAAAAATTAATTATCATCTCACATCATTATTGTCGATAATCCTAGGAATAATGTAACCCAACTTAAAAAAAAACAATAATAATAAGGGAGCATTTTTATTTCAAGCACCACGGGGAGCGGAGGAAAGTGTCGACTTCATAATTTAAGCTCTGATGCTTTAAAGTCGAGTACTCACCTAGAGACAAAATCGCTTGAAATTGTCGACCCGACAGTGTATTGCGACAGTCGCAGTACATTGTTCCTAGACTGTCGCTACACATTGTCGAGAGTCCAGACCTGTAGAGCCAGTTGCGCACCAGAAATCATAACGCAATGTCCCAAGAAATTGATCTCTATGCTTTTAATTTAATGTTATAAAAATGTAAAAAAACTGAAACCTAATCGATACTGGAGTAGAAATCTGTTTTCGAGAGACATTGGTGTTGCTAAAAATCTTCTCAAAAAATTTTAATTAGAAGATGACATAGGCTTCAGATTTTTTTAAAGAATGAACCCTGTCGATTTCGAAACACTCCTAGTGATGGATAAAGTAAATATTTCGAAAGGAACCATTATATTTAGAGAAACCATTGCAGTGTTTTCCAATTCCGGTTCCAAAAACACGGGAGAGCCTGAAAATCCTCTATTAGTTTTATAGTGGTCGTCAGGTAGAATCTGACTCAAAACACGTACATTGCGCGATATTGCATCATGCTCCCCGTTTCGATTGAAAAACCTACGACTTTAGACTTTTGTATCGCGACAGTCGCCGAACATGAGAAGAATGTCTCGGAACGGCCCCGAAACTTGTCCCGATAAAAGTATTCGAAGACAAAGTCGCTAAGTGCATACTGGGCTTAAGAGTTGGTGCTGTAATGGCGGAACAAGACAGGAGAAGATTTAGAAAGCCCAGTAGGAGAAACTGATATAGGAGCACATAGCGAAGAACCTTCACTCGGTTCCTCATCCACGGAATGCACATTTGCCGTCTGCGAGCTTGCGGTGTGCGAGCTTCAAGTCTAAAATCAAGGGTTTGTCAGGATGAAGTGTTGAGACATAATGCTGCTTTACTTCCATCTAAGAAGCAGTTATGGTATAGACAAAGCTCCAATTTTGCTTTATGTATCTTAAGAAATAGACAGTAGTGGAGAACTCAAGATGTATCATTTACTAGAGCTACTCATTTCTAATGACTCAGTATGATGTTGATCGATAAAAACACGAACAAACACGAGTTTTCTTGCCTAGCAGAAATTTACATCACTTCCAAAGAGGTAGAGAAACGAGATAAATACAGAGATCTTCTTTTCGAGCTTTGTAACATGTATCCAGGGTTCTCGTTCAAGTTGT
The DNA here is from genome assembly GCA_031761425.1 of Cosmopolites sordidus. Lineage (NCBI taxonomy): Eukaryota > Metazoa > Arthropoda > Insecta > Coleoptera > Curculionidae > Cosmopolites > Cosmopolites sordidus. The sequence goes on from JARFXV010000901.1 coordinate 164,112, forward strand.
TTATCCTTATTGTGGATTCTTTGGGAAGCATGAAATTTTTATTCGTCAATGAGTTAAATATTATTCCAGTCTGCAGGTCAGTTCTACAACCTCAGCCTGGAAAATGCAAGAAGTGGTACCTCTGGAATACCACAAGACAGTGTTTTAATGATACCAGGTTTGCATATCACCATTGTTTGAGACACAACTAGTCCGTTCGAATATAGCTGGAAGAAGCCAACAACCTTCGAATAACAGGAAAAGGCAGGCTCTCTATTCAGGCTCAGGGACCTGGGATATTGGTGAAAAGAACGCAGCTTCTAGTGGAGAACGTATGAGAAATTTAAACTTTTTTGAGGTAACATTGATGAAAATAGGTGTATTTAATATAAACATGTAAACCGTGTTAAATATATGCAAAGACATTACTGAGGATTATGTAAATAAAAATATATTACATGAGATGTCATACAGCGATAAAAACTTTCACTTTTTCCTCTTGTGTTCTGTAGTATCGTATCTTTTTAAAAACCAGCAGTAGTCACCCCACATAGATGGGTTCCTTCGGCACTGGTATCTTGCTTTCATGGTCCTTCTGAAACCTATTTCATTATTCGTTGGTTATTCTACCCAAATTTTTCGGAAAGAATCCAAATGGGAGTGTAAAAAATGCATATTTAAGGACGCGATTTTTATGTGACACCCTAGTATTTCATAGGCTTTCAAGGGTAAATCTATGAGGTTTTTATAGTTTTCATCTTTCTTGTTACCCACTAATCCTTTCACTATACTTATAAAACACTTCCAAGCTGCCATTTCCTTTTCATTTAATTTTTCTTAAAAACGGACTTCAAAACTTCCTTATTTGAGATCCAATAAATATGTCTTCTTTTAGTTTTGCATCACTTAATTGAGGGAATATTTCTTTGGGGTACTTGAAAGCATTACCTTCTTTGTCTATGGCCTTGAAAAAGTTTTTCATTAGTCCAAGCTTAATATGGAACGGCGGAAGAAGTACCATTTTGGGTTAATAAGGGGGACATATTCTATGTTTGAAGTTCCAGGTTCAAAAGAAGATCTATCTAAAAGAATCTTTCTTACTGTAATATTTTTTTGTTGTCCTTCTACCCCATAGTCACAAAAAACAGCAGTTCTTGGGTACAGCATATTGTCGAATAAGATCCTTTGCGCTGTTTTCGTATCGAATCCATTTTGTATTATATGTCACAGCTGAGCATCGATGCAACGCCCAGAGTGATTTCTCCGATATTCTGTGTGATAAGCCTAATGGAATGGAGTTTTGTTTGGTGACGAATCGCGATTTTGCACAGATTAAATCATCTTATGATAAGATGTCCGGTTATGGAACGAAAATAATGACGTAACCCCAAATCTTATGTGTAAAACATAATCACGCCGGCTGTTAGGGTTTCTATACAGCGTAGTTTTACCATATTCCTATAGATGGCAGGACCATAGTCAGGTTACAGTTTTCTATACACTATATATACGGTGATTTGAGCATATTCACATTAATGGCACCACCACTTAGGTTTAGATTACAGTTTCATTTACGTGGCCACTTAGGGCTACGCCTACCCAGCTGCTTATATGTTTGTCATTTCGTGAGTATGGGAAAAACAAGCGATGAGCGGTCGAGGCACTGTACAGGGTTTGATCAATAAGTTGTGGGTACAAAGTTGATTATAGGACAAAGGAAACTCGATAGATGTTCAGCACATGCGGAGACAAAAATTTATTTCAAATATGCACTACATTTACTTTTAGCTAACTTAACCCTTAATTACCATGGCTAAAAATTGTAACGTTCAGGCCATGGCAGTGTCAAATTTGACCCCCTATTTTTTATTCCATCTAGTTAGGCTGGAGTTGGACTATTCAGTCGAAGCGGACAACACTTTAAAATGCCAAATGAAATTTTGGTGAAACGTCGTGACTCTTCACAGAATCAACGGATCGACACCCGGAATGATTTCGAAACATTATCTACCATACCTGAAAATATTAGATATAAATATATATATTACGGATATATATACACGGAGAAAAGATGAAAGACGAAAGATGAAAGAAAAGATGATAGACGTAGCAGATGGAATTTTTTCCCATTTGTATCTATTTTTGCCGTGGAAATAACTTATTAGATTTTCCTCATCATCAGAACTATCGCTGCTACTTTCATTATCTTCTGACGCCTCTTTCGCTTTCTTCGTTTTCTTCTTGCCCATATTCTGTTTTATGGCTGCTATGTTCACTATCTTGATCATCATTTCAAGTTGATCAGTCAATATCTTACTACTATTACTACAACCCGCCATTTTCCATTAGTTGTCTAAATGAAATTTTATCACACTCATTCTATGAGCGGGTCAAATTTGACCTTACACGAAACCTGGCTCTACGACAATTCAAATTAAACTATCGGCATTTTCCTAGATCGATAGATCATTGACCGCTCGAAGATTAAACGGCAGCGCATGCACCGCCCCCTATGTTTCACTAGCAAAATCTATCATTGAAAATGTATGGGGTCAAATTTGAACCCGCCATGCAGGATCAGTTTGTCAATGAACATGATCACCAAAATTTTTATGGTATACACACACGTGAACCATCGGAGTCGGATCTGTTGTAGAGTATGAAGCAATTAAATATACTTGCGATTCTTATTTCAAAGGATGTTTGTCGTAGGGTGTCAATCGTAGGGTGTTATATGATTTAGAATATATTCCATTGGTACCATTTCAAGTTCTTCTGTAATTAATTTTAATAGATCATTCAGAATGAATTTTGCATTTGTTTGACATGCTGCCGTTGAAAGTGACGAGATATACTGAGTAAAATAATTTTTTACTGTCGGAATTTAGATATTACGAGGAAAAACTAAGCTGATCATTTAATGATGATATGAAAATACTCATTGAAAATATATTTGTTGTCTCAAAATAGACTTATCTATAAATGAATCACTGGCACCTCCGGATGACCCTGACCACACCCGGTAGGTGACGTCTACAAAAGTAGCTGTCGGTCTATATCACACATGCCTTAAAAAGGCAAGGTCACGTGATCGTGCTAGTAAAATTACGCGATTGATATGCGCGACGCGGATGACGTCTGCAGGATGAAATTTAGAGCGACAACGGTTGCCGGACTCAAACACATTTATGTTATTAAAAAATTGTTTAAAATGTATACTACATTTTACAGTTTTCTACACACAGACACACATGGTTTGAGCATATCCGGATAGATGACAGCACCACAACGTTAGGACCCCGACGTTTGTCCACACATTTAGTCATCTGTCAAATGAAATGAAGTTAGTTATTTTAGGATTAGTCACATGTTTTAGATAAAGAGAGTTGCTCTTTAATACGACGATGTCAGAGGGGAACATAGTGTATGTAGATGGTCCTAAATTTGGTACTCAAATTAAAAACTTAAATTCTTATTAAGGCAATTTATTCCGAGTAAACTAATGTCGCAATCGCCAGCACCAATCACATATTTAAAAACCGATTGTATCAGAAGTGGATTTTGTTTTGAAAAAATATAAATTTCCTTTAGTAATCCAATTGAACTAGTTACCGATGTGTGGTGTGTGGAATATTAGGAAACCTTTCCCTAATACATCGTCTATTTTTAGGTCTATTAATCATCGAATTCTACAATATACTCAACGCAAAATACGACCCGGTATATGTATTAGATATGTTATTTTTTTCCCTTTTTGGCACAGTTAAGTGGTGAATACTTTCATCGTATTCGTGGCGAACGGTTAAACCAGGAAATTTCATTAAATAGAAAATGTTCCATTAGTTGTACGATATGTGAAATGAACGATACTGGAAGATAAACTGATAAGTGTTTCGAATCATCATAGATTTTGTCGGTTAAACGTAAAATCCACACACAATTTTTATAAAACACGTTAAAATGAGAACCTGAGGTAATTAAGAAAATTTCGGGATAAATTCTGTATAAATTTAGCACTTCTTTATGAATAAATCTAACCGTAGTTGGTTTCTCCGTCGTCGATGGCGGTTTAACCCTACAGCATAAATATTGAATGCCTGCTACATCATCCAAACTTAATGATATTACATTTGTATTATACCAAGGAAACATAAACGAGTTGGAATCAGAGCTGCGTGCCAAGCCTAAAGTATATTCTATTTAATATAACAAAACGGAAAACAAGCTAGTTTTTTTCCGAAAGTAGTGGCACATCAAATTGATAATACCATTCCTCACTTTTATCCAAATGCACAGCACACGACATGCGTTAGAGTTCCATGAAAACGCATCTGTTAACATCACTCCTTTTCCATCAAATTTATATGGAATTTACTTTTTGACATTTCTTATTGTATTTATGCACAAAATAATTATCTGAAAATGAATCAAAATGATCTCGTTGTACAATACAATATGAAAATGTAAATTAGAGACGTCTTGCCACAATTAAAAACACTTTGAAACTTTTTGAAACTCGCAAGGTATCATTGAGAAATGGCATTTCATATCAGTTATACTCCATTTGTTATTAAATACAAAAAAAAAAATATGTTGGTTATCAGTCATTACACACCGTCGTCTTCTCATCAACACACTTGTTTTATAATTTAGTATACCATGTACTGGCATATTATACAAGTCTTGAAAGGCTAAATATCTTCTTGCGCCATATTCGTAAAAATATTATAGTCTTAAGGAATCTTAAGGCGTAATACTGATATAGCTAACAATCCATTATCCATCATCAGCTTATTGAAGTCCACTATTGGACATAGGCCTCCCTTAAGAGATTCCAGTGTGTTCGCCGCCTGAATCCAGTTTGTTTTGATGCGTTTTAGGTCATCAGTCCATCTGGTGAGGGGACGTCCTCTATTTCTTAAGGCTTCCGATCTGGTAACTATTTCTGTATTTGATATTCGATCTCTGAGAGAAACTCCCAGCATTATCCGTTCCATAGCTAGTTGTATCACCCGTATCTTGCTAATTGTCTGTTTTGTCATTGTTGAAGTGTCTGCACCATATATGAGAACTGGAAGGACACACTGGTGGAAACTTTTTCTCCCCAAACAAACCGGCAACTCTGACTTTATATATATCTCAGATTTCCGAAAGCAGTCGAGGTAAATCCGATTCTCCTGCAGATTTCACGAGTCTCCGCTGATATTTATCTCGTGTTCTAAGTACTAAAAGATGTAGTTTCCTCTACTCTGATGTTATCGATGTTGACACCTCCGCCAAGTAGGGTCGAACGAGGCTAGTTGAGCAACTTAGCTCTTGATCTCCCATAACTTTAAGAATAGGCATCGGATTTAATTGATTCTTACTCTGTTAGGTTCGTAATTTACTCTTCTCCAAAATGTCTAGCGGTGTAAAAATGATCCTAGTACAAGTTTAAAAGTTATTGTCGGAAATGCGAGAGCACTCCACGTTGGTCAACATGTCCCACTAGTGGGGCTAGTTGAGCATGGACATGGGGCTAGTTGAACAATGGCTTAAATGGACTTGATGGCTGTATAGAATGATCTGAATACAAAATAATTGTAATCAACAAGCAAATATTTATTTATTATGATTATTACATACTCATATTGTTATTATATCTCTGGAAAAATAAAATTAAAATCAAACAAAATTAAATCTTTACAATATTTGGATTATTATTACACTTTTTATATTTAAAATTATATATTTAAGAACAATTATAAGCGTTACCCTTTGCAGTTATAATTTTATTAGGTTTCAATACTGTCGATTCCTCAATCTCGTCCACGTTCCATATTTGAGAGGCAGTGAATTTATATTTTTCCATTACTTCAGCCAGCTTCTCAAAATAGATCTTTACATTTTCGGTACGTATTTTGAAGTACGTTGTTCTACCGAGGCCAGTAGCTTCAAGCTTCCTGATATATAACTCTGGGTTCCTAGCCAAAAACTTTGCGAGCCATTCCGTGCATGCCATTTTGTTTTGAGTCTAGGTGGCTGTCACTTGAACGTCAAATTTAATTGCACACTCGTTAGCAAGACGACTGACATATTTAGGTATATACCCATAGAAAATCGACGCCATTTGGAGAAGATATTTCTTCAAGGAGATTTCTTGTTCTTGGGAAAATACTTGTCTTGGGGTTATATAATCCATGGATGGAGCACAACCGTCAGCCTTTAGATATATATATATATATATATATATATATATATATATATATATATATATATATATATATATATATATATATATATATATATATATATATATCTCTTTAAAGTTATCCTGTTAATATTAAATTGAATTTTTTGGCTGCAACATTTACACTATTTTTTCCTCCTCTACAGCTTTTGCTGCATCACTCAATTGTTGACTAGTAGCTAAACCTTTTGAGGTCTTTCTTTTATATGTACGCATCCTAAAATGTAATAATAATCATAATTAGTAAACTTTGTGTAGAATCATCACATTCATCACCACAAATTAATTGATGGTTATTAACTTATTAAAGAAAAATTTGATTTTCTACAATGAACATCTAGTGGGGCTAGTGTAGCAAGCATTGCTCAACTAGCACCAGTTAAGGCAACAAAATAAAAATTAGGTTATAAAAAAATCATGAGTTGAAAATAAGTAACCATCTATAATCGAAAAAACAATAATTAAGTAATCTTTAAATACTTACGTGGTTCTTATTAAGTGTTTTTATATGAGTATAGTAGAAAAAATTATGATGACTTCTAATATTTTTTAACACCGAAAAAAAACAAAGCGTCGTCTTATTGTATCGGAGCACCGGACATCAATTGACAGTAGCGCTATGCATTCCCCTCCCATACCCCCCCCCCCCCCCCCTTTCGTCACTTAGATTTCGATACATTTTGATTACACAACTCTGATCAACTAGCCCTGCTCTACCCTACCATGTTTGTCATAATTTGGGTTTTTGCGAATTTGAATTTGAGTCCTACTTTCTTGGAGATTTCATTGAGATCATTTAACATTACAATAGCATCATCCATACGGTGGGCTATTAAGACTAGGTCGTCGGTGAATCTCAAGCGGTTGAGGTTTTCACCGTTAATGTTCACTCTTAAGCCGTCCCACCCTATGTGTTTACACATGTATTGAAGTAAAGTGTAGAAAAATGTTTATGAAATACTGTCCCTTTGGCGAGCACCTCTTTCTGTATCAAATTTGTCTGTGGTGTCGTGGAATGGACATTTGCAGTGGCATTTCCATAAATGTATTTGATGAGTGCAGTATAGCGGTAGTCAATTTAGCAATCTGATAGAGCTGTTAACATCATGTACTAGTCCACTATGTCGAATAATTTCTCGTAATCTATAAAGATATTTATAGAGGTTTATTATACTCCATCGACTTTTCTATGAGACTTTTCAATACTTGGAGGTGATCATTAGTGCATAGCATGTCCTAAAGCCAGCTTGTTCTCATGGCTGGTATGAGTCTAGCTTATTACATAATCGATTTGTGATGATTCTGGTAAACAACTTGTATATGTGTGATAGGAGACTGATAGGTCGGTAGTTGCATTGTTCCATTGGGATGGTGTTGTTCCCTTTGAAAGACATTCGGTAAAGAGAATTCTCAATGCTGGTAATAGTTTGTTTCCTCCCATTTTGACAGATTTTGTGACTATTCCATTATCTCCGGGAGATTTGTTATTCTTCATCTCACATACTGCTTGTTTTACTTCGCCCAGTGTGATATCTAGGATGTCGTCCTCTCATCCTTGATTTAAAACTCTGGTAATTTTATTATCTAAGGTTTCTTCGGTTTGTCTTTTATATAGCTCGGCATAAAACATTTCTACCATTTTTAAATTTTGTTCTCTGTTAGTTTTGACATTCCCTGTTTGTCCACCAGCTTATAAATGTTTTTCTTGCCTTGAAAAAGTTTTCGTCTGAGAACTTTTAGGCTCTTATTCTTCTCTTTGATATTATTTACGTTCTTGGAGTTAAATTTTCTTATATTTTATCACAGCTTTTGAAATTTCTTTATTTAACTGTCGTAGTCGTGGATAGTTTATTCTATATTTCTTCTTTAAATCGTTTCTCTCCTTCACAAGCTCTTTGGTGTTTTTACTTATCTTTTCGTCTTTCCTCTTCTTGCCAACCAACCATATTGCCATAAATATTCAACAACACCACTACCAACGAATGAAAAATGTATTCTAAATAACATAAAAAATAATAGAACTCTCATCTTGATGATGTGTAGTTAAGAAGGCAGATTAAAAACTAAGCACATGACGAAAGTTTATTAACATCAATTATTTAGGTATCATAGAATACACCCAATTATACAATTCAACACAATTTCGTAAGGCACACTTGAATACTCTCTGCTCGGAGGTGCTGAAGACAATAACGTTTTTAAACTTCGTATTTATCTGGATCTTAACCCCCGTCAAATGTTTCAGTATTGATCACCTTTGAAATACATAATATGAATTTTAAACGGTCCACCTTTTAATCCCACCTAACAGAAACTGCGCTGCTTAATTATTTCATTAATGTGTTCACAATCAATATCGTTATTTTCCAACCAACGAACTTGTTTTTTATTGGCTTCGCTTAACGTAGAAACATTTTAGGGGGTTTTAATATGTAATGATTTATTTGACTTTCATTACACGTGGCAATTTCTTTCTCAAGAAACCGATTTGAAAAATTATAACTTCGAATGTATGCTGTAAAGATTTTCATTTATTTTTTTCTTTAAAGTCTAGCATAAAATATCCATAATAATCTACAACCATGAACTTTATTGTATCACGAACAATGATAAATATAAATATAAAATTCAAAATCGAGTAAGAGAAAGAGAAAGGAGGTGTAAAGATCTCTAAAATATAATAATGTAATAAAATAAAGCTGTTAGATGTGAACATTTTGTGTAACTAAATTTATACGTTTAATTAATGCATAAAAATGAGACGAAGAGAACGAATATAAAGACTGACTGATTAATTATTTCAGTTTCATTGCTTTGTATTATTGTAGTCATTGTAGTTTGAATCTTTTTCTACCAGGTGTATCCATTTATGATATTCTTTTAATATAAAAAGTTTCTATTTGATAGTCCTTATTACTTTTTCAACAATAATGGTTCTAAATAGACTGAAGATGCAATAATGATGTATTTCATGTTTTTTTATTACACTATGGGCAAAGGTATTGTAATATGTTTTTCTATTATAGGATTTTTTTTAACTCTTTTTCTTGTCTCTAAAATATTTTGTATTGCTTTTTCAACATCTTGAGATGATTTTCATCATTTTCGATTTTAATGGTTTATTCCACAATTATTTAGAACAACGATCCATTACCATCATAAGATATATATTTATATCCTTTTGTATCCTGTTTGTTACTGATACCACTTAAGTGTATAAGCAGAAATTATTCCATGTCAGAAACGTCATTCTGTAGGAATTTCGAATACGTGCTCTTTATCCGAAACTGTGTAATAAAGTCCAGGTTCAATATTGGATTAGAGTTCTAAGTGATCAACGAAATAACTGCCAAGGAGTAACTCTGGGATTATTAGAGGATTAATATCTACATATTAACAGCTAGATCGTCTTTGAATTTGAGTATCTGGGACATGACTGATGTAAAATAAAACTAATATATTACTTTATACTGATATATTGTAAAGGAACTATTACACAAGATGTCCACAATGATAAGAAGTTCAGTGAGAGGTGTTCATTGCTACTAGCCTTACTTTGTGCCCATACTGATTTAATTCTTTCACTATGAGCTTTTTTCCTTTGGTCAGACCAAGTTGTTCCGGTCTTCCTACATTTTTCTCTCTGGCTAACCTCCCAAATGTTAACCTTGTGGCTGAAACAGTTTCTATCCTGAATTTCACCTTGTGTAATATTTGCTGATCTTAGGTCCTCTTTAACTGCAGCAATCGATTTAATTATTTCTATTTTAGCTCTACTCCTATTTTCATAAAATTCAACTATTTGTCTAGTTAGCCTACTCGGATTCATCCATTTATGTGTCTGAAAAACATAAGTCTTCTTTTTTTCATATCGCTATGTATATCTGTGTATTGTTTGATTTCTTGGTTTTCTCGAAGTCGGTATGTCGTGCTATTTATTTGTTTGTGGCCTAAGATTTTTCTTATGATTTTTCTTTCCTTCTTTTCAATGTCCTCTATGTCTTTCTTTCTATTCAAAATGAGCGTGTCTACGCTATATAGACATTCTGGCTTAATAACTGTGTTGTAATGTCTCATTTTTTTTTATATATATGAATTTTTTGTTGTAAATATTTTGTGTTAATCTCAATACAGTTTCTATTTTTTGACATCTACCTTATTGGCAGCTTTTTCCAACCCGTTTTCCATGATTATTTCACCCAAATATTCAAATTGAGAGACTCGTCTGATTTACGTCTCGTTACCATATTTTATTTTTAGAAATGGTGTTCTTAGTCTGTTGCAGGTCATGTATTGTGTCTTCTCAAAGGAAATTTGGAGTCCTACCTTTTCTGCTGTTTCTTTTAGGATTTCAATTTATTTTTGTGCCGTTAATATGCCTTCAGCTAAAATTGCTAGATCATCAACAAACGCCCGACAATCTATTTTGATGTTGGTTCTCCCCAGTTTAATGGGCTAATCAATATTCAGGGCCGTTTTTTTTACACACAACTCCTGTATTACTTTTTCTAGAACACAATTAAATAGGAGTGGCGAGAGTCCATGCCCTTGTCTCACTTCAGTTTTAATTTCAAAAGGCTCTGAGATGTCACCCATGAATTTAACTTTTGATCCTGTGTGTTAGTTAATAATTGCTTAGTGTTAGTGTTGATTTAATAATTGCAAGCGTTTCCAGCTCTAGTACTTGTTCTTTCAGGATTTGGAATCAAGATTCGCGGTCAACAGAATCATATGCTTTTTTAAAATCCACAAATGTACACAACAAATGTATATATATATATATATATATATATATATATATATATATATATATATATATATATATATATATATATATATATATATATTAGACTATTAGTCAGGGAGTACATCCGATGGTTTGTGTCACGTTTGTTGGGAACCTGAAACATGTTTTCATGTCTGAAAACTGAAACTTTTCAGACTTCAGACACGCACTGAAAATATCAAGTATGACCTTGGCGAAACGTCTACACGTTTCCAAGAAGCGGAACACAAACAATCGGATATGTCGGACTGTCAAAATTTTCGAAAATGAATTAAATCGAAATGAATGAATCGAAAAAAATGTGAATATCCAATTACAACTTAAAGCACGCAGATGATCTAGATGCCCTAGACAATCATGATGAAGAAACAAATGAACCAAACGGTCAATTATTTGTCAATTCCATTAAAAACGAAATATTAAAAATAAAAATGTAAAAATCTCGAAAATTATGATAGATAGGTATATATTATTATATTCTTTAACAAGAATAGAAGTATTTTGTTTTAGGATATTGTAAAATGAAAAAATATTAGACATTCCATTAAAAGAAATTAAGATTAAGAGTTTTGATTTTTTTTTCATTTATCTCAATTATCCTGGACACCCTATATAACCTAGACAAATATTGTTGTCATTAAAAGTTAAGTCATAGTTTCATCTCTATCAAATGTAATACACAGTTTTATATCCCTACCAAAAATGTTAATTCTACATCAAAAAATAAATGATATATGACACTGCAAAATAGAGTCTGCAACTCCGATATTTTTTACAAAATGGCGGATATTAGTAAAATCATTGGGTTTAGGTATAGGATATGTTTCATATGTTTAAAACCAATAGCATAATGCAAAAACTATTCCGCCACGGTTTTGTGGGACACCCAGTATAAATAAAACTAATTTTATATAAAATTAAAATTATGCAACCTAATTAGTTGTACAACTAATTAGGTAGTTGTGTAGTTGTGTAGTTGTTGTTGTTTTGTTAAGATGTTAGTTAATAGATGGCTGGGAGCTCTGTAGGGAGATTTTTAGCAAGTTTTTAAAAATAATCTATAACAATTTTTTAACCCAAAGCAAAAGCTTCAGCGGACTCATTATGTCTCTTATTTTCATTCAATTTACTTTTCGCCTTACAAGCCTCATTTACAGCTTTTGTGATTGAAGCAGCTCCACCATTCAAAGCACATAAAGCACTTAGTCCGGCAAAAATAAAAGTAATATGACGAATTCATCCTATTTGGACACTTTTATAACTCAAGGTAGTTTAATTTTCTCCTTCCCATCAGCATTTTTCAAGGACACTGTAGCAGCCTTAAACACTAATTTAAAAGAATATTTAAGCAAATTATCCTTAAAGTTGCTCTAATGTTTCTTTATTTTGCTAACAATATGCGAATTAAATGGTTTTAGTTTCCACTTTCTTTTTTTTTTTTTTTTTCACTCCCAACCATAGTTTTTCTTTGAATTCCTTGGTAGCTGGCCCATTCCAATTTTTCGCTTAGCTTTGTATTTGTTGCAAACCATGCAACCAGTACTTTGTTTAACATGTTCCCAGGTCCTCAGGTAAATTGTTAAAATTGGAATATTCAGTATCATGGTCTTTAAAATAGCAATTGAATTTGTTTTTTGAAGGATCACAGTACACGGTGCACGGTACAAATACATTAGCAAATAAATAACATTTTAAAATAAACTTAAAGGGAAGTTTGTTGATAATGGTGATTTTTATACATCCACACTTCTTTAAGTACTCATTACTAATAAGTTAATTAATGGTTTAATTTCATTAAGATGATATTGGTTTTGATGGCCTAGCCCAAAGTAATTTAAAACACATACCCTAAGAGGGTATTAAGAATTTGTGTAGTGTGCCATGAGTATACTATATAGATAAATCAGATGTTACTATGTTTAGGTGCACTCTTTCCAAGTTTCCCCTCACGGGGCCTAGATCAAGTATCTAGGTACGGGGAGTGACGCCCCCGGGGTCCCGAGTCATCCCTTAAGTCAAGTTGTTGTGCGACCCGTGACGAGGACTGAATGGCAGCTGTGGGCAACAGCTGTTGTTAACGGGGCTTCCAAACTACCTCCAGCCCCTTTGGAGTATGCAGGGTTACTATAGTACGGAGCACTGCTGCAGCGGGCATATAGTTCTTCCAGACTCGTGAGATTCATATGCCCAATTTAAAAATTTCTCATTTTCCAATATTCACAGGGTCGAAAAGACCCAGGGTTGTATCACCAATTGAAGCAAACTTAAAAAACCTTGACTACGATAAATACTTTATTGTGTAAAGTGATGATGGTTCATTAGGGACTCTCCCCATACATAATTCATAAATGCATAATGGGCTACTTAGGCGAAGTCGAATCAGTTAAAAAATTAAAGGATGGATCTTTATTAATAGTTGTTGCAAATTTAAAACAATCTGACAAAATTCTTAGTCTTTAAAAAAATCATAATTTGGAAGTTAAAGTTGACCCTCACCGTTCGCTTAATCTCTGTAAGGGAGTAATATCCAGTTTCGACTTACTTAATTGTGAAGAAGCTGAAATTCTAGAAAATTTAAATCAACAAGGTGTAATTGCAGTCCGTCGTATCAAAGAATGACGTATTAACACCGACAACCAGTCTAATCTTGACTTTTAGGAAATCAGCTTTACCAGATAAAGTGCGCGCTGGTTACTTGTCACTGAAAGTAAGACAGTAAATTCCAAACCCTCTGCGCTGCTTTCAATGCCAGAGATTCGGCCATATCTCGCAGAACTGCTCTTTCACACCTTGTTGCCTTTCACACCTGTTTGCCCATCCTGCGGATAGACAACTTACGATGGGACAGAACGCACTCCCTCCCAACATGTGTTAACTGTGAAGGCGAACATTCCCCTAGATATAGAGGATGCCCGACATATAAAGAGATGCCCGACATATCAAATTCAGCTTATACGAGTTACTGAAAAACTTCCTTATTTTGTTGCAAAGGCAAAAGTCAGAGGCCGGTCCAACAACAACATGACCAAGTGTTCAAGTGTTGTCTCTTCAAAAAAAATTAAGGTTTCATGTGCAACTCAATATGAAGCTATATTAAATCAGCTAATACCCCCTCCCCAACCCCCACCCGCCCCAATCATTAGCATCAAAACATCTAAGAACTACAAAACCCGTGTCAAGCTCTAAATCTTCAGTCTGTTCTACAGAAGAATCTATGGAACTTGACCATCCTAAAACAAGCATGGTTAAAAATCAAACCAAAAAATCAAAAACCAAATTAAACAGATCTTTAAAAATCTCTCCTGTGATTTTCAGCCTTTATCACCAAATAATCATATTCTATAAGTCAATCTTACAATGGAATATCAACGGCGTATACCCTAACTTTTCGGAACTCAAATGTATCACCTCAAGACTCAGACCTGCTTGCATAATTTTGCAGGAGACAAATCTGAAGATTTCTGCTAATTTCACTTTTAAGAATTATCACATAATCAGCAAAGATAGAATAGGAGCTACAAGAGCCTCTGGAGGCGTAGCTTTAATGATCCATGAATCAATAGATTTTACCCCAATAGACATCAACACTAAATTAGAGACTGTCGCCGTTAGAGTGTGTATTGACCACCATATCACTTTGTGTAATATTTATCTTTCTCCAAACTCTCCAATCAACATCGAGCAACTTGAGGACATTATAACCCAGCTTCCTCCCCCTTATATAATTGGGGGTGACTTAAATGCACATAGCAGTACATGGGGATCCACTAGTAATGACCCAAGAGGAAATATGATAATGAATTTCATCAGCACGCACAACCTTGCCCTTATGAACACTGGTGCTTCTACTCACTTAGCTATGTCCTCTGGCACCCTGTCTGCTATTGACTTAACTATGCGTTCTTCGAACATTCAGCCCTTCTTTAATTGGTATACTATTGGGGACCTATTTTGAAGTGATAATTTCCCAATACACATTGTTCCTGCCAGGTTAACCCAATCACCCTTTACAAAACAAGTCCTCAATCTATCTAAAGCCAACTGGACTCACTACAAGGACAGCTTTATCACGCCATCCATTATACCTGGCCACCCAGACGAAAATATAATGCCCTTATAAATTCAATCAATAACTCATCAGCAGAATCTATACCAGTCTCGCTCCTATCTCCGAATCACTTCAACGTGCTGTAGTGGAATAAAAAATGTGCCAATGCTGTAAGGAAAAGGAAGTCCACCTTAAAGAAATTTCGTCATCATTCGACAGAGACCAATTTCATCGATTTTAAGCGATGTCAGGCTATTGCTAAGCGACAAATACTGAAAACCAAGAAACATTCATGGTCGACGTTTATCAACTCCCTTGATTATAAGTCACCATGCTCGGATTTCTGGAACAAAGTCAGACGGCTTAAAGGTTTGCCAAACAGACCAATAAATGGCAACTGACTGTCTAACAGAACTGACAATGTGGACTGTTTTGCCAGACACTTTTGTTTTTTATCGAGCAATCAAAACCTCGCTTGACTTGAGCTTCTTTAAAATCTAAATGATACCGAATTTTCCCATATAAATACGCCTTTTTCGCTTTCTGAACTCAGATTGGCCCTATCAAAATGTCGACCAACTGCGCCCGGTCCTAACGAGGTTTTTATTCCATAAATCTTAAATTTTCCAGATAATGCTCTACTATTTCTTCTCAATCTATACAATGACATATGGATTAACAGACTCTTTCCTGACTCTTGGAAACACTCCATTCTTATTCCCTTGCATAAAAAAGGCAAACCTGTCTCTTCACCCTCCAGTTATAGACCTATATCGTTAACAAATCATATGTGTAAGGTAATGGAGAGAATGGTACTTCGGCGTCTTTCATGGCATTTAGAGCATTATAAAATACTGGACAAAAATCAATTCGGTTTCAGGCCTGGTAGATCCACTACAGATCATCTGATTGGTCTGGAGATGGACATTTGGGACGCATTCTCCAGAGGTCATCAGAGGAAATAGAATATAATCAAAACTATTCATGGGCTAAACATAAGGGGAAATATCCTCTTTATCAAGGATTTTCTATCTAATAGGACCTGTTCCGTTAGGTTAAATAATACTGTCTCTAGTAAATATACTTTAGAAAATGGTGTCCCACAAGGTTCAGTCCTCAGCCTGAGCCTGTTCAATATAGCTATTAACAACATAAGAAGCCAAATTAGCTCTGATATCAAATATAAGCTATACGCTGACGATATTCTGATATACTTTTCATCTTCCACACCCAGGGTCGCGGAAAGGAAAATCCAGGACTGTCTTAATAAACTGATTAAATGGGCACATATGTCTGGATTTCAATTCTCACCTTCCAAATCAACTTCAACGCATTTTTACAGGAAAATTAATTGTCCCCGATTACACAACCTTTTATCATCGAACACTTCCATTCATTCAGAACATGTCATGAGTTTCCTGGGACTATTGTTTGACTCTAGGTTATCATGGCGGGAGCACATCGGCCAATACAAGTCCCTCATCAGATCCCAGCTTGATTACGGCGGGGCATATTCGTCTGCTCCTAAAACTTATTTGCAACAACTAGAACCTATCCAGAATAATGCCATCAGATTATCTTTCGGATCATTTAAAACCAGCCCGGTGTTCAGCCTGCAATGCCTGGCAGAAATTGAGCCTCTAAAATACCGGCGATATATTCAATTATTCAAATACGCTACTTCTCTAAAGTTCAGACGCTTTATTCCATTCATAAATGACTTTTTCATACCACCTCCAGATCATAATTCTGTGCACTACAATCGAAATCTAGGAGCGGGATACAGATTCTGTCGAATATCACATGAATAAAATGCAATTGATATACCTGACTGTGCATCAATGACCACTTCTCCTGACCCTCCCTGGATTCCCGTCCCCTTTAAAGTAATCTCTCCCTACTAGCTTACAATAAAAATGATCACAGTCACTCCTTCATAAGATCCCATTTTCTGGACAATGTAGAAACGTATAATGAGTCACAGATCATATACACTGACGGTTCCAGATCCTCTGCTGGTGTCGGATGGGCGTTCGTGCATGCAAACGCACACTTTAGCTTTAAACTACACCCTTGTTGTTCCGTATTATCTTCAGAGCTACTGGCCATTAGAGAGGCATTGAAATACATCTCATCATCCTCCTTGCCAAGATGGCTGATCTGTTCTGATTCTTTGACCGCGCTCAGATGTCTGAAATGGATGGAGAACACGCAATGAATGGAGCCACCGACAGTTTCCCCATGTTCAATATATTCACACCTACAGATTTCTTCAAAGATGTCATATATAAAATACGGAATATTATTCAGACTGAATGGGAAATTCACGGAATAAGCGGAAACAAACTCTGGTCTTCTAAGAGTGTATTTTTTACACACTCCTTCCCCACTTTCTTCAAAAGATCTGAGCTTATAGCATCAAATAGACTAAGAGTCGGACACTGCAGACTCACCCACGGTTATCTAATGGACAACAGTACCCCCCTTAGTGTGATCCATGTAGTGCTCCTCTTATGGTGCGTCATGTCCTAGTGGAGTGTGGCGAGCTGGATCGCCGCAGGATCTCCTGTGGTTTGGGAGGCGATTTAGCTCAGGTATTAACAGAAGAAAATATCGAAAATGTTTTAAATTTCCTGTATCATAGAATATAGTCAAATCCTAGTCAGTTCTTTCTAGTCTAAGTCAGTCATATTTACTTGTTATACGTCTTGTAATCTGTCTCATAAAGCCAATGTTCATTCGCTAATTCTGCTACCCAATTTCATATCTATTCATGTACTTCATGTTTATATTTATACATTATTTTCAATATACCAATGTGTACATTTTAATAATCCGTCCGATAATTCTCTCATTTATCTTTTCCTATGTATGTAGTTCTTTACCTATATGTATATGTATGTATGTATGTACGAGTACATATATGTGAGTAGAGAAGACTTTTAAAACGTATTTTGATTTATGCCGCGAAATGACCTCAGTAGTCTGTGCGGCTTTCCCCCAAAGTCTCTCTCCATTTCCAAGTTCAAGCAATATTTAAAATTCTCTAAATTGTCAATAATCAGTTCTTTAGATCATGAGATATACTTTTGAATTCAATATTATCTTAAATATTAGAATAAAACAACGTAAATATTGTATTATCAATCAATATGTATCATTATCAATGAATATAATTTTTACCAATCTGACGGAAGACATGGCTTTCTGACATGTAGTTATTCAACTAAAACAATTCCGATACTCATTGATTTGAGTAGTATTTTCCGACGTAACTATTCAGATAATATAAATCATTAGTAATTTGAATATAGTAGTAGAAATTGATGTTTATGGGAAGAATAAAGCTTGAATAATGAAACGATCACTAATTCTTTATTTTAATACGTAATATAAATTAAATTGTTTCTTTATTATAATATTGCTTTGGTAATGATTTGGTTTATTTAAAATGTATGTCCTTCCTTAAATAATGTAAAAATAAAAACGATTTTCCATAATTAGCTTCAATTTCGTCGCCCTATATGAAGCAAAACTGTTCCTGTTCGGAAATTCTTAAAAATATTAACTGCTTCTTTATGAGCCACACCATGGAGAGGTATATTGTTCACAGCCAAAATTTCATCACCTAAAATAAACATAAAATTTATTTATTTCCCTTTAGCTGATCTTTCATCAATATCATTAATTAAATTTAATCATCTGTTAGTTCTGGTTAACTTGTTAAAGAAATGCGCAGTAAAATAACCCAAGTCGACATGATTTTTGTAACATTGATGAAAATGAAAATTTTACGTTTTATTTAGGTAGGCTAAGAAAGAGCAGAAGGTGCTCCTTCTGCCTCTCTATATTAAGCTTGGACTAATGAAAAACTTGGTTGGTTTTTAAAAATAGATGATGCTACAGAACACAAGAGGAAAAAGTAAAAGTTTCTGTCGCTGTATGACATCTGATTAAATATATTTTTTATTCAAAAAATCCTCAGTAATGTCTTTGCATATATTTAAGACTTTTCACATGTTTATATTAAATAAATATTATATTATAAAAATATGTCGTCTCCTTTATTTCCCACCACCGACCCCTGTAACAAAAAAACTGTACGTGTTACTGTAATTAGCTTATCATTTTCGGATTTAAGGCTACAAAATACTTCATATACACCTATTTTCATCCATATTACCTCAAAAGAGTTTAAATTTGTTGACCTGTATAATGCAAATATGCGCATTTTTATACTCTTGACTTTCTCCTTATTATCATGTAATATTTATTACTAATGCAGTTTTGAGTGATCTTGTGACAGTAAATCAATTCTTATATTGAATGCAATCTTTGGTTTGAAATTCTAAACTCAAAGAGTATTGCCACAAAACACCAAATCACTTGTTTTCATTTACTCGACGCGCGTTTTACTAACCTTGTTAACATTCTCAGATTGAATATTTTCTTGATTATGCTAGACCATAGTTAGCGAGACGTGCGTTGAGAAATTGAAAACAAATAATTTGGTATTTTGGGTTATACCTCTTTAAGTCTTGTATATCTATTTATTTGAAAATTTAAATTTAAAAAAGACACTACAAAAGTAAAGTAAAACACACTAAAAACACAGTAAAAAAGTACATTACAAAAGTAAAAAGTAGTGAAAACTACAAATAATATCTTCGAAATAAGAATAGAATATTAAAATATGAAAAGAACAACAAAGCAATACATTCACCTGTTAAAAATAATAAAAGACATACTAGCAATCTGTAACAGTAGCAGTAATACAAATATTTTGAAAGGTATTGGCAAACAGAGACGAGATATATCTATGGTGTAGTGATAGTAACACAGTTAATGATAAGGGGATCAAAGTTGAAGTTGTAAATTTCTAGCAAAATTCGGCAGGAAACAGCAAAACTGTAATAATACTTGAAATAGAAAAAGCATAATTTAATAAAATTACAATAAAAACATTGAATTTTGACATATGAATATATTATATTATACAGATAAATTAAATTATAGATAATATAGGTATATAATTTAACGCTGTTGAAGAAATAGTAGATTAAAAAGTGGAGTAAAAAAGAATATTCAACTTTTTATAAGTGATTTAAAGACTTAAAGATATACAGGCACAACGTAAAATAGGCGTTATCTGTCATCTGAATCTGAAATACGCAGATAGAGTGGATTAGGATGCAAAAATTAAATAAAATAGCCTAATTTTGAATGGTGGTGAATTTATTGTAAGCCATATTCAAAAACTGGAAGTACCAATATTTTAATAGAAGTACCAATATTATGTAGAACAGAAACACGACCAAGAACATATAATAAAGATAATGAAAAGAACAAACATGACAACAAAAAGACTAGACAACAAAGAGAACAGCTATACCAAAGAACATAAGAATAGCCTGGAATCTAAAAGTATTTCTAACTAGTAAATTCCAATTAGTTATAGACGAACTCATCAGGTGACGATAGTAGCTCTATCATCAGAAAAATATGGATCTCAAGAGGAGAAAAATATGGATATGAAGGACATTTATAATACAGAATGAATGCACAACAGAATTATAAATGACTAATCCAAGAATAAAATATATTTGAATTAACAATAATTCCTATAATTTATCCTTAGTAAATGTATACGCAAATGATTGCATATGCGGATTATATATAGCGAAGTTTTTGTTACAGTTGAAGACGCAGTAGGATAAAAACGACTAGAAGTGATTATAGCAAAAGTAAATTCATGCGTAATAGCAGAAACAAAAATGCCACAAATGACTATTAATAAATACCAGTTTGAGGAAGTGGAATGATTTAAATATATAGGAGTGGCGTTACATAGAAAGACTTAGAGAATACATATGTAAATCAGGATACAGTTATGATATAAGACTTTTTTATTAATGAGAAAATACGAAATATGCTGAATAAGAATAAGACGATGTACACAGCGGAAACAGTAATATAAACAATAGAAAAAGATATCCTGAAAATATGTTTAAATTAAAAGAATTAAAGACTACAATGGTACCCAAACGAACAGTTGAAACACACAATTAGGCCTCTTATGCATCCCATGAAAAGATACCGATAACGAATATAACAGAATGGCAGTTATTAACAAAAAGCACTGAAGGTTAGCGCAAAGTTAAGATAGGGAGAACAAGTGGAAGATAATTTAAGAGCTATGAATATCAAGAACCGGAGAAGAAAAACAAAAGAAATAATGGACCATTCTATATGGCTTGTTCAAACGATTTTAAATATTATTTCAATAGAACACCATATAGTGTTATTGCTAAGCCGGTCTCTTCTAATATTGTTTACCTAGCAATACAACATTTGAACCTTGAAACCTAGCAATACAACATTTTTCTGCTTTTGAACCAAAAACTCAAGCCTTAAGGTTTCCCAACCATACTTTAATACTGGTAGATACACTATTAAATATTTTAATATGTGAATCTTATTTGGTAATCCAATATCTTCATTACGTTATCAAGATCAAATATTAATTATGAAATGCCTATGAAGACGTGTGAAGAAACAATACTGAACATATATTGTGAATTAATGATTAGCATTAAAAACAATACGCAAATGTATTGTGTAACATTCAGTTTTGTTTCTGTACATATGTACCTTCTTTTAAAGTTCCTGTTTCAGCTGCTTGACCATTTAGGAAAATTGTTTTCACGTAAATTCCTATATTACCTTTCGGTGAATCTCTACCCCCAACAATACTAAATCCCAATGGCTTGTATTGCGGTCCTTTTTGAAAGCATATTTTTTTTATTGTAAATGAATTTTTTGCCCTTGATACCGAATATTTGCTTTTCAATCTCATGTCTGGTATTTCCTCCAAAATATTCTAGAATAAGAAAATATAATATATATATATATATATATATATATATATATATATATATATATATATATATATATATATATATATATATATATATATATATATAAAGGATAAGAACTACCGAGAGCGAATAATATTATATATTGTTATACCAATATTATCGCATTATCAACAATGATTTTTTTCTTTTATATTATTAAAATTACATATATATATATATATATATATATATATATATATATATATATATATATATATATATATATATATATATATATATATATATACGCGGTCGGTAATATTAGAATTACTAGGTTCTCGGGTAGAACCGCGTTTTAGATTTATAAAATCTCGACGTTTCGGCTTCCACTTTGAAGCCATTTTCAAGAGAATCTAGTTGATTTACTCCGAGGCCTCAATCTGCCTACTCCCCAGAGTTCACAACCAGAAAAGAACGTGGACGGCGCGACCTCTGTATTAATAGGTGAGATTGTTGGTGGGGCGCCCGGTTGAGGGGTAGGGTGAGACGGGAGGTGGACGTTTGACTAGAAGGGTTTCGGATGGGCAATTTGGAAGTAAGCGGTTTCTATGTATTTGGAACTCTAAGACCGTCGTCCCTCTTGTTTAAGCAGCCTGGACTTTTTTCGATCTCAATTGCTTCACAAATTATGCCGGGTTTGTAGGAATATATAGGTGCGATTACTTTGGTCTTGTCGAAATCTATTTTGTGACCCGTTTGAAGATGATGTTCTGCTAAAGTCGAGGAGAGATCAGATTTTCGGACGGCGAGAGAATGCTCGAATATCCGATTTTGGATACGTCTATTAGTTTGACCGATATATGATTGGGAGCAACCAAAACATGGAATCTCATAGAACCCATGTGACTCTAGTGGAATATTACCCTTCACTGGTCTGAGGAAACTGTATATATTTATTTCTGTTGTAAATATCGTTTCGATATTACGGGATATACATATATATATATATATATATATATATATATATATATATATATATATATATATATATATATATATATATATATATATATATACACACGTACTCTACACTCGAGGTACGGAAAATGGCCGATGTGGCGGAATAGGATTCCTCATCAATCGAAAGCTGAAGGACAGTGTGGTAAAATTTGAAAGTACATCCGACCGATTAGCCCAATGCGTCATTCAGCTGAATAAAAAGTTTAGGCTTCAAATCGTCCAAGCTTATGCACCAACTATAAGCCATAAAGATGAGGAAATTGAGGAATTTTATGATGATGTGGCCCAGCTTTTATACAAGGAGAAATGTAGGTACAAAATCCTGATGGGTGATTTTAATGCCAGAATTGGAACAACAAGAACAGACGAAAATGCAACTGGCCCATATGGAACTGGTGAGCGAGACAATAGAGGTGACAGATTAGTTGATTTTGCTGAAGGACAAGAACTATATATTATGAATTCATTCTATAAGAAAAATATCAGCAGAAAATGGACATGGAAATGTCCATCTGGGCTCACAAGCGAAATTGACTACATCATGACCAACGATAAAACAATATTTACCAATTGTACTGTCCTTAACAATTTTAATGTTGGAAGTGACCACCGAATTGTACGAGCAAGGGTTCGGATTAACTGTCGAAAAGAGCGCGAAAAAATAGTAAGATCAAAGAAGGGCAAGGTGGATTCTGGAAAACTGATGGAGAGAGGAAGCGATTTTGAGATTGCTTTGTCAAACCGGTTTGCTGCGTTACAAGATCCAGAGGAGGTGGAAATATCAGTTCAATATGAAGAAATCGCCAATAATGTACTTCAAACGGCTGCTTCAATAGCACCAGAGGAAAAATGTCTCAAACAAACAAAAATCTCCAGTGAGACCATTGATTTAATGAAGAAACGGCGAGCAATGAGAAATGCATGTAGTCCTTTTGGCAGGGTCGAGTACACTGAGCTCTGCAAAACTATAAGAAAACGTATCAGAGAGGACACGCGCCGATTCAATATGCAGCTAGTGCAAAAACCCCTGGAAGAAAACAAAGGAATTAACAAAGCTAAACAGAAGCTGAGAAACAAAAGAACGCAAATATATGCTTTAAAGCGTGAGGATGGCACAGTGTGCAGGACGCGTACCCAAATGTTAGAGATTGTCAGAAGGTTTTATTCCCAGTTATATGAAGATCAGAGCCAGTCAGGGACAGCAATACCCACGGAAGAACAATATATAATACCAGATATCCTAGTGGAGGAAGTAACAAATGCTATAGAATTGATGAAGAACGGCAAGGCTCCAGGAAAGGATAGTGTAACTGTCGAAATGCTAAAAGCTGGTGGTCGGACGTTACATAAAACACTGGCAAAATTATACTCAAAATGCCTCAAAGAACAAAAAGTACCTGACTTATGGAAAAATGCAGAAGTGATCCTTTTACATAAAAAAGGAGCACAGGAAGATTTAAAGAACTACCGTCCAATAAGCCTCCTATCAGTGATGTACAAAGTTTTCACTAAGATAATTTCTAAAAGAATATTAAAAAAACTGAATGATGCACAACCAAGAGAACAGGCAGGATTCAGAAGTGGATTCAGTACAATGGATCACATCCAGGTTGTACAGCAGGTCATAGAAAGGCACAACGAATACACCATGCCACTGTGCTTGACTTTTATCGACTACGAAAAGGCATTTGATTCCATCTCAAAGCATGCGATAATGGATTCACTGCTTAGCCAAGGTGTAGAGAGAGCCTATGTAAACCTATTAGAATCGATATATGATGGAGCTACAGCCACAATTCACCTTGATGATCTTGAAGTGGGAATTAATATAGAACGAGGTGTACGGCAGGGTGACGCAATATCGCCTATTCTTTTCTCGGCTGGCCTTGAAGAAATATTCCGTAAACTGGATTGGGAACAGGATGGGGTAAACCCCAATGGTGCAAACTTAAACCATCTTAGATTTGCAGATGATATTATTCTCATTTCACAAGACCCAGAGGAGCTGCAAAGACGCATACAAGAACTGCAAAGGGCTGGCGAACCATTTGGCTTGAAAATAAACCTGAAAAAGAGTCAGGTTATGTTCAATAACTTCGCTCAGGGCAGAAGAATTTCAGTTTTAGGAAGGAATTTAGAGATTGTGGACAGCTTTGTATATCTTGGGCAGAGGATTTCCATGGAGGGGAATACCGCCCGGGAGGTGGAACGGCGTGTTAAATGTGGCTGGCAGGCATTTGGTAGGCTCAACATAGTGTTTAAGAGCAGACTCCCACTTTGCCTGAAAAGAAAAGTATTCGATCAGTGCGTTCTACCCGTTATGACATACGGAAGTGAAACCTGGACACTCACATCGCAATCAATTCAAAAACTTCGGGTGGCACAGAGGGGAATGGAAAGATGTATGCTTGGCATTACAAGACGAGACAGAAAGTCCTGCGCATGGATCAGGGAACAAACAAAAGTCTGTGACATCATTGGAAGAGTAAAACAGTTGAAATGGAGATGGGCAGGCCATATAGCGAGGCGATGGGACGACAGATGGACCAAGGCAATCCTGGAGTGGATACCGCTTGATCGCAAACGTCCGCGAAGAAGACCGAAAGCACGATGGACTGATAACATCGTTAAGTATACTGGACCCGAGTGGCAGAGGAAAGCCCAGGACCGTGAAGGTTGGAAGCATGCTGAAGAGGCCTTCACTATTTCTTGCTGTCTTAAAAATTGCTGCCCTTTGGCTCAAATTTTCAAAAAAAATGAACACATAATTTTATTTCTATATTATTAATGGCAAGTGGAATGTAGTTTCTTGACTCCCTTATAACAGATGGTTAACGTATTATAAGGGAGCCTGATTACTGACATGAACATAATTGATTGACTTGTCCGTTACTTTGTGATAGTTCGTTTTTCAAATTAAATGAAACAAAATTTTATTTCATTTAATTTAATGCCAAAAAATATTTTGTAGTACTTAGTAATCACAAGCACTTCAAGTATTTAAATAACAGTCACACATATATCCGAAAATAAATAAAATCCAGACGTGCCCAGGCACAAACACAAGAGATTGCGTTTCTTCTGTTTATTTCAACTTTTAATAAAAATTGATTGTTTCTTGAATCTAGTTTTCTTTCAATCAAAATCAGTCTCCCCTTAAGATAAATATTAATTATTGATTTTTATGAAAGTTTCTAAATAACTAAACCAGTTATAAAACTAAGGATCATCTGGATGTCAACCATGTTGTAAGTGTTTCTAAGTGTTCGGAAGATTTGAAGTTTGTTTAACCCTAGAACACTAATGAGTCGTAGATATTACGGCGCTCGCACTACTTTGGTTATTTTTGTGCTGTCGTAAATCGTAATAGGCATACCTGCATTGTATCTTCGTATTTAGTCGTAAATATCGTCATGTAGGACCTGATGAATTTGCAAACATTTATTTTGTATGCTTATATTTTGAACGCCGCGTCGTAAATTTTACGACATATTAGTGATACAGTGATATTTATTGCGAGGTTCCATTTATTTCACTAACGTACATTGTAGTTCATTAGTTCATTATATTTCAAAGTAATAACAGGTAAATAAACTATTAGTTATTTAATCTTACTATAAACTTACAATAATGTTTGTTTTCAAGAAAATATCTTCCAAGAGGGTTAAATACTGCCCACTAACGGAAAAAGATGTACAACGAGAAATTGAAAAAATAATGAACGGTGAAGATAGGGAACCTGAACCTTTTGAAGATAGTGGCAGTGATTGGGAGGCAGATAATTTACAAGTAGAAGAACTTTCAGAGAGTGATCTCGATTCTGACGAAAATGATATAGCCATATCCAGTCTTTTTAATCCAGATGTTAATACAGCTGAATCGCTATTTCAATATAAAGATAATGTAGCTGAAGACAAGAATTCTGATGATGACGTTCCAATATCCATTTTTGTAAGGAAAACTAGAAGAAGACACGAGTCAATTGTATTCCCAAACAAACTCAGGCTAAAGGGAAAAAAGGGTGGAAAAATGGTCTGCAGAGTTACCTACAATAACAAGAAAAACAACCACCAGGAATTTGGTTCATTTTATACCTGGCAGCACGAGAAATGCGAAAGGATGCTCCATAACTGAAGAACCTCTTCATTTCCTGTCTGATGAGATTACAAATATTATACTTCGGCGAATAAATGAAGACATCTTTCGACAGTCTCAAAAGTACAATGAAGCGTCAGCAACTATTTCAAATGTCACAGAAAGTGAATTGAAAGCGTTTTTTCCAATTTTGCTTCTCTGCTGAAAAGAAAGACACTGACTTGAATATAAAAAAAATGTTTGACGTTATTATTTCTAGAACATTCTACAGAGCTTGCATGAGTTCTGAGCGTTTTACATTCCTTACCAATTGCCTGCGATTTGATGACAAACAAACTAGACAAGAAAGAGCTGATACATTTGCGCCCATTCGTGAGATATGGGATATTGTCCATTTAGGATGTTGATACCCAATAAGCCTGCCAAGTATGGAATAAAATTTGTAATGATTTGTGACACGTCATCCAAGTATATAATTGATGCGATACCATACTTGGGAAAATGTACCAAAACAAATGATCTACCGCTCGCCAATTTTTTTGTAAAAAAGCTAACGAAAACAATTCATGGAAGTAACCGCAATGTTACAATGGATAACTGGTTCACTTCAATTTGCCTTGCTGATGAATTACTAGAAAATCCCTACAAGTTAACCATTGTGGGAACTTTACGTAAGAATAAAAAAGAGATTCAGATCAAGAAATATTTTGATAAATATTTGTAAAAATAAATTGATACATTTGACCAACTTTGTAGCCGTATGAGTTGCAATAGAAAAATGGCCGTTATGCATATTTTACGGCATTCTTAATGCAGCTGGCATTAAATCATATATTGTGTACTGTCATAATAAAATGAATGCAAATGTCAAACCACTTTTCCGATGTGACTACTTGATTGACTTAGCACATCTACTTGCCAGACCATGGATGAAGGAAATACTTTCAAACCCAAACTTTCAATCCGAACAGGATATCCACGCTATTTTGAAAATTACTGAAGAACCTGAGCATGTGCCTCTCCTAGAGAAGAAACGTAAAGCCAAGTCGATTGAGAATATGACCACCACATATTGAATCAATTGCGGGCATGCGATATGCGGTGAGCACCGCGGTAACTACTGCACCGAGTGTATAATATAAATGCACTATTATATAAACATATGGTTAATTTAATCTTTAGAAAATAAGAGAAGAAATTTCAGTTCTATGGAATTTTGTTTAAATAAATATTTGATGTTAATATTATTGTTTTTTTAAAACACATCATATAATTTACGACATATTAGTATTTACGTGTGTCAAAAACATCTTAGTGTTCTAGGGTTATTAACATATTGGGTTCTACAAAGAAGTTCGAAAATGGGTCAATAAATTGATAGAGTCTAAAGATGACATTGATATTATTTGCCGTGGAATTAATTTTTACGTGGAATAAAGGGCAAAAGTTATAGAAAGCGATGAAAAATATTTTGGTATTTAGAAATTTATTTTAGTAAAACTAAATCATTTTCTTGTGAAAATATTGTATTCCAAATGAAAAAAATGGTAAAAACTAGACTTAAGAACATATACACTGAGAATTACAATAGAATATTATATCGGAGCTATGTTTGATGAAAGCATAGAGAGAAAAGACTGCGATATAAAACGCAAAATTCACTTAAAGAAATTCCATGTGGTTTTACAACAAGGAAATAGAGCTGGTGAGAAGTTTAAGGAAGAATAGAACTACTATAGTAGTTCTACTATAAACACTAGTAGAGATCAATAAATACGATATAAGTACGAATAAGTACGATCCTCAAACAAAACGCCAAAGTGCTACGTGGAATTCCTTAGGCTTTTCGAAATAAAAAAAATGCGTTTTACAGAAGTCACGAGAGAAGGCAATATTGATTTGTTTTTATGACTCGAAAGTTATTATACCAGGTGTCCAGAAATGTCGTTCATATTTAATTACCTGTTTACTCCTAGGTGGCGTAGATCGCGCAAGTCTTGTTACCTTCACATCGAAGTTTGGTTCAGGGAAAATTAGTTGCCATGGAGCGTTTCACTGGACAACAACGTGCTTTCTGTTTTCGCGCATATTATCAAAACAACAATTCGCTTACTACGGCTCGTTGCCTTTATAGGGACGAGTATGATTTACACAACATAAACGAGGCATTAAGGGTTAATTTAATAAAGAAATGGACAAAAAAGTTTGAAACTAATTGTTTCTTTTTATTTAAAAACTTCCGTTATTTTTCCGACATATTCTGTATGTTGCCATTAATGGAAATATCGACCGGTGATTTTATTGACGAGGCATGCTTTATTTAACAGGGTACGTAAACAAACAAACTCGCAGTAAATGGGATGAAGAAAATCTAAGACATATGTTTAACCTCCATTACATTCTCAAAATGTCATAATGTTCTTGATAACACTTCTTCTGGCACATTTCTGGCACAGTTTGAAGGAAGACTTGGAATATTTGTCTAGCAAAAACAACATCATCCTTCCGATATAATCTGCTATAATTAAACAATCAATGTGTGCTTATCAACACAGAATTTATTATTTTCAACACTGTTTCAAGGTTAATAGATTTTTTTTATATATTGAAAATCAACGAAATTATACTTATTTCAGTAACATGCATTCTGTTTGCGCCACTCGGTATACGGTATATCATTAACTTTTACAACGATATTTTTTTAACTTTTTTACTTATTAATAATTTTGTATTGTGTTATATTACCTCTTGAATAGAATCGATACCAGCATAAGATTTATGGGATCTGTGCGTTTTATTTATGGGCTGATGATTATTTTCCATTGATGCATAACCCATATTCATCCGCTCACGATATTGAGATCTTATGTAATCGATGTCATAATTAGTGAGCGATTTTGACTTTGGTATCATCACGGTATGGTTTCCATTATAGCTAAATGTTTCTTGCCTATGATACACATCATTTACTGCTAGAGACCATCTTTTGCTCTGTGAAAGGGTCAGATCGACATCATAGTCAGGAGGTGGTTCATAGTAATGAACATTTCCTACGTTGTCAACACTAAAACAAACAATATGAATATATTTTTAAAAGAAAACGGTAGCAAACTATCTTAATTGGTATAAACGTATTCAAAATAAAATTATCCATTGTACAGAGAGTTAGGGTAATCAAATAAGTAGCTAGAAAAAGATAGTCATGCCATTTGGTGTTCACCTATCGGGGGGAATCTAAAACGATCATGTAACGTCTGTCATTTAGGGAATCGACTCGAATTAATGATGAGAAGTGGTAGCCTCGTATACGGTCGTGAGAAATAGCTGGTTTTCCCCCAGCACATGACTAGTCATAGTCCATTTAGCAGTAATTTTATGCTCACACATGCTTCTTCATATATATTTTCACAACCAAAAGAATAATACTTCCTGAGTTAGTATATATTCAGGGTATTTTCAAAGTTGAGTCATTTATTTTAACAGGTTGTAGAACTCGTAAAAATAAGTAATTTTACCAAAAATAATGTATTTAAAAGTTATAAAATAAAAAAGTTATTAACAGTTACAAAATTTGAAAACAGACGCAATTTCTTGATATTATCGACCAATGCGCTGTAAACACATAAAATATTTGTTTGCTGCTGAAACTGGGTATGACTATGTTCGATTTGACCAGTGGTCATAATTTCTTAATAGTGTGTGTTTAATTTTTGGGTACTTTCTGCGATTAATATACCACACGTTTATGAAAACAATGAACTACTAGACATAATATTAACTTACGGGGAGTACCAACAAAATGCAGCCGCAGCATGTCGTTTGTACGCGGAAAGGTTTCCTTTAAGAAATCATGCGGCTCCGCGGATGTTTGTAACTTTAGTTACAAGACTTCGCGACACAGAGTACTTAAAATCACAACGAGGAGGTCAGACTGGGAGGTCTTCACAAATTTTGGAAATTGTCGAAAACGAGCCAAGAACGAGCACTAGCTCTATGGCAGATCAAATTGAAGTTGGTCATAGTAAAGTGTGGAAGACTATACGACAAGAACACTTTTATCCCTATCATTATCAACGGGCAGAAGCGTTACAACCCGAAGATTATCCTAGAAGAGTTAAATTTTATCAATGGCTTTTACATCAGTACAACAGAAATGAAATTGTTACCAAATTTATGTTGACTACCGACGAGGTCACATTTACAAGAAATGGAGTAAATAATTTCTACGTTCAACGTACGTGTAATACGAACAACCACGTTCTGGCAGTAGAAGATCCGCATGCGTTTTCTGCACAGATTTTCAGTAAATGTTTGGACTGTCGTAGTAAATGGCATGCTCATTGGGCATTTCTTTCTTCCAGGTCATCTGACAATTATTACAAGATGTTCGTTTAAATATTAGACGGAATATGTGATTTCTACATGATGGAGCTGCGCCACATTTTAGACGAGAAGTTCACGAACATTTAAATAATGAATTTTCTAATAGATGGATAAGGCGCAATGGACTCATTTCTTGGCCTGCACGCTCCCCGGATTTAACGCCCTGCGATTTTTTTCTCTGGAGCTATTTAAAAAAGTTAGTTTATCACAATAGAGATGTAAATGCTGTAGAAGAACTGCAACAGCGCATCGATAACGCTTGTGATGTTATTCGTGGACACCGGGATTTTATTTTTGACGAATGGGTACGCCGAGCAAGATTTTGTGCTAACCGTATAAATGGTGGCACTTTTAAACAATTTTTGTAACGTGTAACATTTTTGTTTTTATTATTCTGCAACTCTTTGTGAGTTCTACAACGCAGTGGTCGAGAATATCAAAAAGTCAGGTCTGTTTTAAAATTTTGTAATTGTTAGTAACTACTTATTAACTTAAGTCGGCAAAACAATATAAAATGGATTGGGACGAATTAAGCTGTTTATCATCCATGTACATAGTTCCCGAAGTACCTTATATGCCCCTGCGTTGCTGAATAAATTCACAAAATTTCTTAGGTTCTGTATTCAAAGAGCCCTAATAATATTCTAGGTCCACCTGATTTATATGATCATGACAATATATGCCAATTCCCATCGTAGTCACTCCGATTTCTCTCAATAAGTTAAAGTAATACAGATCTCCGGCGAACTTCCACTGTTTGCAATTTATACTTAACACAAATATCCCTTATAACATCAGCTGGAAACCAATCAGCATAGTATTTAAGTTTTGAGCGTGTCTTGACAAGTCGAACAGATTCATCAAAACAATGAATGATATTCCGATTAAGCATTCCCAAAACGTCATCAACGCTTCTTGAATTGTATAATTTGGTCATGTCAGTGTTAAAAATAATTTTGTGTAATAGCGAAAAATCTATTATAGAAAAAACTTTGTACACTAAGTGGCATAGAAAAAAGAACATCAAGAAATAATGATAAAATTTTTAAAACTATTTTATAGATTTATTGTTATTGTTAAACAGTACCACTGATTAAAATTTGAAGATCTAATTACTACGAGTGAGGGAGCTACAATCAGTAATGGGTGGATCGACCTCCACTTTGTATACATTCATGGAGATGCCTAGACATTGATCTAATTAGGTGGTAAATTTCCTCTTAAGGTATCGTGTCCCATGCTACTGAAATTTCACTCCGTAGTGCCCCCAACGTCTGTGGATAGTGTGGCAATCTGAACAATCTTCAACATATGATATCCGACACATGCTCTATTACGGAAAGGTCCAGGGACCGCGGTGTAAATTATTTTGGTTCCTTCATAATGACATAAAGTAACACGTAGGCGTGCACTATCCTGCTGGAAAGGTCGATTTGGAAGTGTTCGACGGTAGGGTAACAAATGGGGGTCTACAATTTCTTCGACACACACTACCTCGAAAAAAAACTAGAGGTGACCTACTACCATGTGCGATAACACCCCAAACCATAACACCCACTGTGCAATGTACGTGCCTCTCTATGAAGAACTCCGGATTTCGTCGTTCTCCACGATATCTTCTTACACGAGCACAGCGGTCATGACCACCTATGCAGAAGCGAGAATGGTCACTAAACACAACACGATTCCATTCCACATCCCACTGATGTATTTCTCTGCACCACTCCAGCTGTTGACGCCGATGTTCCGCCGTTAAAGGTAAAACCAGATATGGTCTGTAAGAAACGAGCACAAAAGATCTGATTCTGTAGTAGATTGCTCGCATTGCATTTAACCTTCCATGCACTTCGTACGACTGTTAGCAATTGACCTTGAAGTCGAAAAAAATGGTATCTTATGGCCAAAAGCCGAAGACGGTGCTCCTGGAGTTCTGTCGTGGCTGGACGGCGTCCTGTGCCTCTAGCTCATTGTTGTCGACCTTCTTCGATCCACGCTCGCCAGTTCTCAACACTGTAATAACAGTCTTATTCATTCTTCTTCCAATTTCCCGAAAAGTTAATCCGGCCTCTTTTAGACCCACAATGCGGCCTCTCTCAAATTGTATCAACAATCGAAAATTTGCACGTCTTCGCACTCTAGGCGTAATAACTTTTTTAAAGAAATGAAATTGCAGTAAAGCAAATCATTGTTAAATCGTAAATGTTACTCAAATAATGTATCTTTAAGGAAAAAGTGATAGTGCAAAACAGTTTTTATATGAACAAGTGCTTCATTGCTATGGTTGAAATTTTGATCATTTATTTCACTCATCATTCATTTTCATTTTATTCAAGGTCACTAAAAACAAGTATGCAAAATATAATCAAATACAAAGTGTTTTACTGGCTGTTCCTTTTTGTCTGTAGTATGCAATAGTTTTCAAACTTGTACCTTTTACCAGACTGACTTAGAGAAAAAGTATTGTCTATGTTAGTTTGAGGAATTTGAAAAGTATTATAATATATAGGGCCAGATGAAAAGGGTCCTCCCTCACTAATGGGATAGTATCACCATCCATTCTTATCACAGTATCACGCCTATCTTCCAGACTAGTTTATACCAAGAGAGGATCTTCCCCAGGACACACAGAGGAATGGGTGATATGGAAATCCTTAATAGACTACGCTTCGAAGTTGCAAGGTCCAAAAGTAATATGAACAGTTGGGGGTTTTAGACGAATCGGTGCAAATCTCATGCAATGCGAGCTATGTTGAAACACTTGCACCGTCGAGGAGCTCATGAAGGCTACCCAAAACGCGCTAGACGTGGCCAGCTTTTTGTCTTTTCAAAAATAGTTGTCAAATTTTAACTACGGAACTTGTGCTGTTCATATAGTTTTGATGCTTCTGAAACGATTAAATTAAAAACCATCCATTCTATAGGAACATGCTAAATATTAAGATAATCTAAAGAGTGAAGCAAATACTGTAAAACGAGACCATTGATTGTAGTAGTTTTACTATAATTTTGATTATAGTAGATGTTGATACCCCCAATTATCATAACCTTTTGATTGGAGAGACAAAGGAGAGATTCAATAAGCTAAACAAAAACTTAGATACTGCTCTACCTTTGTATTGGAAGCTATGGCTCAGTACTATAGTTTTTACAGTTAAAGACAGAGAACTGCTCGCCTAGGAAAGAAACCTTTCAGCCAACGATATCAATTGATGTTACCAAATGCTGTTACCAATAAGGTAAACAAAAACTTTGATACTGCTCTGCCTTCGTATTGGGAGGTATGTTTACTGTAAAGATAGAGAACTGGTCACCCAGGAAAGAGACGATACAGCCAACGATATCAATTAATGTTACCAAACGCTGAACTACCGACATATCCAGCTTTACATACCTCAGGACATCATCGCTCAAGGCCGACAGCACACCAATTGAGCGAAGATCCCCGTCAAAATGTAAAACTCTATAACCCACACCAAAAACCTCTGTACTGCAAACCCAAGGCAGCAACCAAGTTTCCCATATAGCTATAAATTTGTTATTATAAGACAAAATAGATTGATAAAATTTCGTCATTTTTGAGTTCAATCCACACACATTCTGATAAAAATTGCTTATAGTCGAATTCAAAGAAGAATGTGATTCGCCATACAGAGAACTTTGTTTAAATTCTGGGTTGGTTCATCAGCAGAAACAGCCCGTGGAACAGTAACCGGTACTACACTGAGATAAATCAGTTTTAGGTTAGTCTTCTGTGAGTCCAGAGGCAGCGCAACTTAAATTCATCTCTGGCCAAACGGTATTCTCATAGTTGTTATTGAGCTTTATCAATTCTTTTGGATATTCTATGAAAACTTGCGTTATTCGTCAATGATCTGAAGTTATCATCAGTATTTTTCTAACGAGTTCAATTGACTCACATTGAACCTTAATTAAATGTTTTTTGTTATATCGACTTTGTCAAGGCGATAGACTTTAAGGTTGCTTAAGTCAATATTAGCATCAGAACAGACTGGTTTCAAAAGTTCAGTAATCTTTATCAATGTACGAGATGTCCACTAAATTGGAGACAACGTGGCCAAAAATAATAAAGTTATTTTTACGTTTTCACGATTATAAATTTAATTCGAAAGTGTATCGGAATTTGACTTACTGGAGGGTCTACTTTTTGCTGATTTAAGTTGATCTACTTTACTGCGTAAGTCAGTTAATTCCTTCTAAGGAACAGTAGTGTTACTTAATGCGCCTTTCAATACTCCAAGCTTACCCAGCATGAACTGAACTGTACCATATTTA
Source organism: Cosmopolites sordidus (assembly GCA_031761425.1). Taxonomy (NCBI): domain Eukaryota; kingdom Metazoa; phylum Arthropoda; class Insecta; order Coleoptera; family Curculionidae; genus Cosmopolites; species Cosmopolites sordidus. The sequence goes on from JARFXV010000901.1 coordinate 199,802, forward strand.
TGTTGAATAGCGCCGTACAAAAAAAATTAACGACCCTCATAACGTCCTTTAAACTGGGTTTATTCTTGCACAAAATTGTGGTTATGGCGTAGTTGTAGTCCAAAGAGAGACGATGTACAAAACCAGTTGTGGACTGCCCAGGACTCTGATTTAGAGTTTCCTTGAGAGAATGATCAGCTATGGCTTTCTTTGAGTTTTCTTTTTATTAATTGGGCACTTTATAAGTGGTAATAAACCTTACAACTACCATAATTGCCTATTTTGTAGGATATCTTTTAAATATTCCTACTACAGCTTTTGCAAATTTACTTCAGCATAATTTAAAAAACTAATTAAACTAATTAAAGTCGTATTATACGAAAGTTATTAATATACAAGTTGACAAAATCTAGAGATAACCTGATCAATATGTGGAATTCCCTAGGTTGTAGAAAAATTAGAAAAATTCTAGAAATTCCACAGATTTTTAAAGTAATGTAAAAATATATTCTCATATTATATATCGTTTCATCAACAGTACACGTAACGGTAACATATCCAAACACATTCACACATTCACGTCAAACTTGTCTTAAACAGGGAAAGTAGAATAAATGATTAAAGGGTCGGTTTTACAATGCAAGAATATACCAGGTATAAGCTATACTTGGCATAAAATTTGAAACGCCCGTTCTGTAGAACGAGCGTAACGGGGGTTTATTCCAAGTATAGCTTATACCTGGTATATTCTTACATTGTTGAACCGGCCCTAAGGGACAAAACCCGATAATCGACAGGACAGGACACGATAATCGACTGACCGACCCGACGTACCGATGATAATTCTAAATTTTGTTTCGCGTATTTATCATGATATCCACTATTTAAATAAAGAATATATTTATATACAAAAAATTAGATAGTTCATGTTTTCTTAACTTATAATGGAAAGAAAAAGAAAATTTATCTAGGGATCTCCACGATTTCAGTTCATATAATTTTGTGCTATAATTTGTACATGTATAAGCATTATTCAGGGCCGGCTCAGATACATTTACCGCCCGGGTGTAAGACAGAGTTTGTCACACTTTCTTACTACAAACTGGCTCTTATATTAGCGTATGACACAACCAATAAAAGCAAAGTCTTATGCAAATAGAAATTTAACATTCAAGTTTTATTTTTAAGGTTCAAGAACAGATTGAAATAATTAGTATGAAGTATATAGTATGTTTTAAAAGCTCTTTTCATGATCTTCCCAGAGATTTATTTAAAAAATATACATTTCAATTAACGGCATGATTGAAAAGTGAATCATCTTATACATAAACAAATATATTAAAATTGTAGCTTACAATGTTTCATGTCAAACCCATATCATACCCATATCAAACCCATATCAAGATTTTGAATAAAACATAAGTAATTTAATATAAGTTTAAATTAAAAAATCCTTAATTACATCATGAATGTCTCAAGTATTAACAATTTCATTTTCTATTGAAATGATAGCTAAATCGTTTAATCTTTCTTGTCCAATGGAAGGTCTCAAGTAGTTTTTTATCAGTTTTAATTTTGAGAAAAATCTCTCACCACTCGCTACCGAGGCAGGTAGAGTCAAGAGAATTCTTAATGGTGCCATAATATTAGGAAATGTTTCAATTAAGTTATGTTTAAAAATATCTCTCCGGCTAATTCTCGACCGTCAATATAACGCTCGTTTTAAAAGGATAGTTTGGATTCCAAATCAGTGCAATATTTCGGAAGTGTTTCAATTTCTCTCAGTTTCAGAATGTCATACAAAAAATTAAATAGGTTCAAATGATCTTTTAAAAGAGTGAATCTTTCCTTGACCGACATTATAGTTGTATCCAAAATACTAAAATAAAAGTTTACTTTAAAATTAAGTTTGGAATCTACGGGTGGAATATACAGATTTCACCAATGGAACCTGTTAGATAAAAATGCAAGTGTTTTAGTGTACCGAAAATAGAATGTAACATTTTCATGTTTTTATAAAATTGACGAATCGCTATGTGTCTTTTGTTATGTTGATAGTTTAATGAGTGAGCTTAAGATGGAAAGTAATTTCATAGATTCGTCGAAATACAACCTAAAAGCAGTTTTGCTTCATAATGAAAACAAAAACCCATCTATTTTTTTAGTCCATTCGGTGGCAATGAAAGAAACATATGACAACTTTTCAATTAACAATTAAATTATTTAAAATTATCTTATTACATGATTTTTTCTTACACAACTGATGGGGTCAGTATGTTCTGTTGTTAGACCACTTTCTCCTTCGAAATAAAATGAATAAATATTCGTATCTTTGTTAATATGATCAATCAGTTGGAATCGACCATCACCTCGTCCACATTTCGTAACTCACAAATCACACTTTAGCACACTTTGGACACATTTTTCTATGTTTTTGTTTCGTTGATTTAATAAGTTTTCGACGATATTCAAGACAGGGCTTTGGAAAACTAATAAATTAATATAAATGCTCCAAAAATGATTTACTACACGTATCGCTGCAATATATCCTATTACAACAACGTTTTTGCTCCTTCTTTACTGATAATATTATATATTTTTATTAAAATGCTTTTATTAATATTTTGCTTTAATCATATAACAATTAAAACTGTACTACTGGTAGTGAATTAATAATTAAATGTGTATTTTTTTTTTAATTTCATTGGAAACATTATATTCACAGCTTATACACGCATAAAGTGCTCCAAAAACATGGCGAAAGTTGAGACATGCGCGCAAAAAATTTTCAACTATGAAAAGACCTATTAGCTTATCATTTTTGAATTTAACACTACAAAATACTTCATATACACCTATTTTCATCAATTTTGCCTCAAAAAAGTTTGAATTTATTGACCTGTATTACTATACTGGTACCATCGATTTTGGTGATTGTTCACAAGGCTGTCTGGCGAATAAGATCGTGGCAGTAGTTAGTAATGACTTAATAAGAAAGTGTCGAGAAAATATCAACTTGCACTAATATTTTATATCTGTCAGTTTATCTATTTTTTGTCCGTTTTTCAATAAAAGCCAACACTGCTACAAATTATAATTACTAAATCTTGGTGTAAACAGGACAGATAATTTGTATGCAGTATATTCGTCTTCCTGTGGTGCTACAGTTCATTAGTGAACCTTTACCTCCAACCGGATCGATATATTGAATCAATTCAATCTGAGGCTGTGTACGAGGCGAACAAACAAAGCATTGAGACTGGTGACGTAGCGTTCAATCTTGCAACACTCTTCAGTATTCGTTAGTCACTTGGTGGTCCGTAGCAATTCTTTTTGTATACAGGTTTTTTCTAATGCGCATTTTAAAAATTAATGACAATTTCGAGTAACGGTGCGTTATCAAGTTTTATTTTAGACATGGGCACAGTTCCCAAATTCCCAAAGGCCCAAATTCGATTAGAGATGAACCTCGCCGCAGAAGAATCCGGGATATTGTATCTTGGCTTTTCGGGGCGGAGTGAACATGACCCTCGTTTTCTGGAACAAGTCATTATTGGTGATGAGTATTGGATTGTTGAATATATTCCCGAAAATGAAGCGCTAGAGCTAATATTTTTACCGAGCGGTTCTTAAAAGATTTCGAGAAAGGGTCATTTGTATAAGACCAAACATCAAGATGCTGCATCACTACAATGCGCCTTGTCACATAGCGATTTTAATTAACGAATTTCTGGCAAGTAAAAACATTACTGTGGTTCTTCACCCCCTTATTCACCAGACTTCTTTCATTTTGGGACACTGAAGAACACTGAAACAGCCGTAACCGACCAGCTGAAGGCGATTTCAGTTCAAGCACAAGTCCAATTATACGAGGGCCGTATGATAAGTACCTGGCCTAGGCCACAGGTAGAGCTGTTAGTATTTACAAAGTGATATTTTTCGTAAACATAACCTTTCACAACAATACTGTCAAACTGTCAAGTCGCTGCGTGGTTTAGTTTGTGAATGACAGCGATTTAAATTGAACAACTTTTGTAATTTTACAACAATGGAAAAAACTGAATATTCAGCAGTAATAAAATGCTTTTTTTTAAAGAAAACAAATGATGAGATTAAAACAGAGCTAATAGCTTTATGGGGACTCTGCATCTTCGTTATCAGCCATAAAATATTAGACAGCTGAATTCAAATGTGGTCGTACAAGCATTTTTGGTGAAGATTTGGAAGATTTGGATTGAAAAAATCTACCATATCGTGATAAACGATAGAAGAGTGAAAGTGCGAGAGATTGCTGAGACTGTGGGCATCTCAATTGAATGGGTGCAGAATATTTTAACACCTCATGTAGATATGGAAAAGCTTTCCGTAAGATGGGTTCCGCGATTGCTCACAATTGACAATAAACACACAGGTGTGTCATATTCGATAGTTGGTTTAGCGATGTTAAAACGCAATAGGAATGATTTTTGGCATCGGTTCACAACTGTTGACGAAACATGGATTCGTGACAGCACACCAGAGGCCAAAAAATAGTCACGAACAGTCAAAGAACACTTATTTTGAAGGGTTAGGCCAATCGTATTTTTCAGAGGGGATACAAAAGATAGAAAAACGTTGAACTAAGTGTATGGAACTGAAAGGTGAATCAATTGAAAAATAAAATAAATATTACACATAAAAATGTTTTTTCTTGTCGTGGCCACATGCTTATCATACAACCCTTGTATGCGGTATAATATCGACAATTTAATATACTAATATAATAACAAAAAATGACAATTCCACAATAGTTTTCATTTGTCAACCCAAGGCTACTGCTATGTTATAGACTAGAATGCATGCTGATCAAAAGGAGTCGGAGGGCATCGCAGCAACAATGGAAGACCTCATGTATAGTCCAGGAATCGCAGATTGAAGGTAATTTAAAAAATATTTGGTTTTAAGACGCTGACGCCATACTGTTTTTTTCAAACTAGTGTACAAGATATCTCAAGATCTACTTAACCGATTTTGTTAAAATTTACGACGAAGCATAAGATTTGTGTGATTGGGTGAGATTTTTGGGATTGGTGGGATTTTTAAACTCAAAATTTTTTCAGAATTTTTTTCAAAAAGCTGTAATTTCTACAAAAAAAAATTAAAATTTTTTTCTATGAGCTATTTACCTTTCTAAATATTCTAAATATATTTTTTATTCGTTATTATTTCAAATTATTCATAAACGTACTATGTATATGTGTAAAATAAAAATTATATATATATATATATATATATATATATATATATATATATATATATATATATATATATATATATATATATATAACACTGCGTCAAAAAAAAATATTTTGATACCAATTTTTCCGAGCACCAAGGTTGTATAACTCCTTAAATAAAACTTGGTTGTCTGTAGCAAAGTATTGAAATATTTGAAACAACACATCCAGTAAATGGCCGCCACAGGTCGGTGACACACGCGTACACTTCTGGCTAAATTTTCAAAAACAATTTTGCATAAGTGTTACGCGGTATTGCGTTGATGCAGCGTTCTATTACGGCCCTTAGTACTTGGGTGATCGTGGGCTTGTTGGCGTAAACTTAAGACTTCAGAAAACCCCGTAAAAAAGTCCATAGATGTTAAATCGCAAGATCGTGGTCACCAAAACGGGAAATGACACTTTCTTCGCTGTGCATACTCAGTTTGAAGAGGTTGTTGAATCAATTTGACTTAAAGTAAGCATGGAAATGCAAATTTTTAGTGGGAATACGGTGAAAAGTGGCCGTTGAAATGTCCAATTCTTGTGCACGGTGACGAATCGAGGACCCTGGACTCTCGGCCACACTCTCACAAATTGCCGTGATGTTTTGTTCTGAACGACCACTACGAGGTCGTATTGTGCGTTTCGCATCAATAATTGAACCAATACTTGCGAATTTTTTGAATATTTTTTCAAAGTTGATAAATTTGGAACAGTATTTCTACCGAAAATCAGACGCACTTTACGAGTCGTAGCAACCAAAATTTCACCATTTTGATATTAATGTTTAACAATAAAGACGCGTTGGTATATCGTGTAGCGCTCCGTGTTATTAATTCCATCTGTCGCTTATCGACTTGTCACAATTTTTGACCTATCGAATCATGATAGCCAATTCAAATCTTACTCCTTTATTATAACAACCTTTATAAAGGTTTGTAAAAATAGTTAAAAATTTGATCTATCTTTCATAAAATAACAATTAAACTAACTGACCCTACAATGTAATTAATCACAAAAATTGCATGACTGGCTCCTTTCATAATAAATGCTTTTAATTTATATCGATATTACACGTAGAGAACAAAGGTATTGTTTTTAATGACTCATATATAAATATTTAACACTCTGGTTAATACAAACAACATTTTTTTCTGTAATAACATTATCATCATGCCAAAGGCGCCTACATTTTTATCGATAATATTTTTATGCAACTGAGCAGTCTTCTGATATTTTAGAAATAAATGCAATTAATTGTAGGTTGTACATATTTGGCACGATTTTAGGAAAATAAGCTGTTTCGATGTGGCCTATGCTAATCATTTTCAACTGGTAATTTTGGTCTCCTCAACTTATATCATCAACTTATATATCCTCAACTTATATATCAACTTATATATTAGTATCATCATGTCATGTGGCAATCTTAGGAAAAGTGTTGCCAGGAACCCCTCTGATTTCTCCTCCTTGGTGAGTGAGTGTAGAACAAAGTCGAAGAAAACCTGATGTTGATTAAAGTGATCACATAATATTATGTAGACGGAGTCTTGGGATGTTTTGAACTTCACTGCTAGCCTTGTACGGGTCACATTCGGATATTTAACCAACATACAAGGTGCATCTCATGGAAAACAGGACTTTTAAAAAATAACTATTTCTAGTTGTACAATCTTTTGATGGGGGATAAGCTTTGGAAAGGTGCATCCTTAACTGACGTTCTGAGAAACTTTCTTGACATTCGAATTATTAGAAGCCAAGTTATCGCGCTTAAAGTGTCAGTGTGTTTATATTATCGGTCGAAAATTCAAGGTCGAACAAAGAGCGAATATTAAGTTTTATTTTAAACTTGGTAAAACATTCACCGAAACGTTTTAATTATTAAAACGATCAATGCTGTGTTTTATCTCGGTATTATAAAGCATCTGTTGTCGCATATTCGTCATGTGCCGCCATAATACCGCCAACAAGGCAGCTAGAGCTTATTGCACGATAATGGGCCGTCCCATCGCTCGACGCCCATCACTCATTTTTTACGAAAAATGGCATTTAGTCATCAATAATTCACCATACTCGCCTGATTTGGCTTCCTGCGATTTCTACCTCTTCGAAAAACTACATTTGCCGATGAAACGACACCGTTATGCCGATAATGAAGCCATTCAAAAGGTTTCGCACGCCACCCTGAAAGATATATCATTGGCCGAGCTCAAAAATTTGTATTGAAGCACAAGGAGAATATTTTGAATAAAAATAACGATTTTTGCCGAAAAAATAAATATCTGTGTTTTTTTTTAAAAAGTCCTGTTTTCCGTGAGATGCACCTTGTATAAAGTATTCTTTAATTATATTATCTATAATCCACGACTTGAAACTCCTGGTTTACTTTTGTTTGTTTATTTATCACATTAAATGACGGTAAAGATCTTCATCATTTAACTAAATTTGTGTCTTGATCTATGACATTTTTTAACAGGTCACGAAATAATCGTTATATTTCATACTACACAAAAAATTCTTATCCATTTGAGTGATTATAATTAATACTGATGATTGTACAATGATTAATACTGATTAATAATTTTCACACACCACAAGAAATTCTTGGATGTAGAATCCTCAATTAATCAACAAAAGTTTTATACCATAAATTAACAATTTCAATATGCAATTAGAGGACTGCGGTTTTTTATTTTAAGAATAGTCACCTACTTTGAAATATATACACTGACAACAAATTAATTATTATAAAAATTGTGTAATAAATGTAGTACTATATCGATATAGCGTTGCGTTCGATCTGGCAACACTGTCGGCTTCTCTTTTGAAGGGTAGATAAGTCAATATCTAATGCGTCTTCTCTACGAGTTCGAACTCCTGAGAGTCATTTTTTTTCTCAGTCTCCCGAGATAGCATTTTTTTCGCGAACCGGATTTTTCTACTCCACCCTGAAAATGAGTGGCAACAATTTCGAGCAACAGTGCGCTATCATGTTATGTTTCAGACCTGGACACAGTGCGACGGAAACTTAAAAACTTCAACATGCCTATGAAAAAAGTGTTTTGTCAACGGCTCAGGTTTTCACGTAGTATATTCAAAGGCATCCTCAAAAAGCCGAGACTCGATTGAAAGTGAACCTCGCAGCGGAAGGCCTTCAACTGCAAGAAGCGATGAAAATGTCCACAACATCCGAGATCTTGTGCGTTCTGATCGTCGATTGACGATCAGAATGAGAGGGAAAGAAGTGAATTTGACTTGACTCATACAATCGTTCATCAGATTTTGACCAATGAATTGAGAATGAAAAAAAATCTGCCCAAAAATGAATCCGAAAAACTATTTGACTTTTTAGGGCAGACTGAAAATAATTTTCCGGAATTGGATTGTCACTATTACTGGTGACGACGAATCTTGGATTGTTGAATACAACACGGAAACCAGGCGGCAGAGCCCGGAATGGCACGCTCCAACCTCACCACGGTCAAAAAAAGCCAGATTCGCCCAGAGTTACGCTGTGCCCAAGTCTGAAATAAAACTCGATAGCGCACTTTTACTTGAAAATGTATTTTACTCATTCTCAGAACGCACTAGAAAAATCCGGTTCACAAAAAGAACTTCTACGGACGACTGACTCGAACCTGAAAACGTATTATATGTTGGCCTGCCTTCCCTACAAGGGGAAAGCCAACAGTATTGTACATATATAACTGTTTCATTTCATCTAAAAACTGGGTTCTTTAAAAATTCATTAGAAAATTATATATATATATATATATATATATATATATATATATATATATATATATATATATATATATATATATATATATATATATATATTGATATGTAACGCATCGTTCAATAAATCCAAGGTGTGACAAAAAACACACTTTTTTGCAAATTTCTACTTTATACATCAATATATTCCCCTTTAAGAGCGATATAATCCTTCCAATGCTTTTTTAACATTTCTACATCTTTTTTACAGAACGATATCCCTTTGCTTTCGAAATATCCTTCAGTTTCGGGAAGTTACCACTTCATTGGAGCGAAATTTCTTTCCAGCGAACATTATTTTGAGGTCTAAGAACAGGAAATAGTCGATGTGGGCCGGATATGGAGAATACGGTGGATGAGAAAGCAATTCGAAGTGCAATTCATAGAATTTAGCCATCGTTGCCAACGATTTATGACACGGTGCATTGTCTTGGTGAAACAGCACTTTTTTGTTCATTTGGAGTCTTTTTATTGCGATCTCGTCCTTCAAACGCACCAATAACGCTCTGTAATATTCGCTATTGATGGTTTTACCTTTCTCGAGATAATTGATGAGCAATATCCCATGTGCATTCCAAAATATAGACCTTGCCTACAGATAGTTGTGTTTTTGGTAGTTTTGGACGGCTTTCACCGGCTGATGTCCAGTCAGCTAACGGCCGATTTGACTCCGGAGTGTAGTGATGGATCCATGTTTCATCCATTATCAGATACCGCATAAAAATCCTTTTTACTCCTCTTAAACACCTTAAAACATTGCTCAGAATCATCAATACGTTGTTGTTTTTGGTCCGCTATGAGCAGTCGCGGTAGCCGTTTGGATACCAATTTACGCATTTCCAAAAATGCATGCAATATAGTGTAAACACTTTCTTTCAATATCTTTATGATATCAGCTATCTCCTGCAGATTTACTTTAGCAGCATGCTAATCGATTATGGTGGATTTTCCTGGGGCAGAGTCCGGGTAATGTTTATCAAGCCATTGTTTTGCTTCAACGATATTTTTATTCATCAAAAAGCAATGCTTAATCAACACACAAAATTTGTTTGTTCCATTGTTTTGAAAATTTGAAAGTAGCGTCACTTAAAGCAGAACAACTCAGAAACTACTAAGACAGATTTTTATGAAATTTTGACACATGACGTTTGAATGTTGTCACAATCGCCCACTAGTAAGGATTTTTGACCGATGTTTTATTTATTTATCACCAAAATACATTCGTAGATATTACATGTTTTTAAACCATTGTAGGGCAATTCGTTGATCAGCATCTGCCAATTTTGCAGTGACCTGATCATTATATTATAATCCACTATTCGGAGAATGAATAACAGAGAAATTTAGCACATTTTAAACAAATTTTACAGGTCAACAAATTTAAAGATTTTTGAGGTAACATTGATGAAAATAGGTGTATATGAAGTTTTTGTAGTTCAAAAACCTGAAAATGATAAGCTAATTACTGTAACACGTACAGTTTTGTACGTGTTACTGTACTGTACTGTGTACTGTTACAGGGGGTCGGTGGTAAGAAAAAAAGGTAACGACAATCTAATATTTATTTAATATAAGTATGTAAAACATTAAAAATCTATACAGATTTCACTGAGGATTATATGAATAAAAAATATATTACATGAGATGCCATACAGGAACAAAAACTTTCGCTTTTTCCTTTTGTGTTCTGGGTTCCAACGTCCCTGGTATCTTGCCAATTCCTTTTCATTTAATTTCATTAATTCTTGGAAATTAGATCACCTAGAAGCTTCCTTATTTGAGGTCCGATATGCCTTCTTTTAGGTACTCGAAACCATTACTTTCTTTATACATGGCTTTGACAAAGTTTTTCATTTGCCCAAGCTAAATATGGAGAGGTGGAAGGAGCACCTTTTTTGAGTTAACAAAGAGGGCATATTTTATGTTTTGAAGTACCATATTCAAAAATAGTTTTATGAGGTCAGTCTTTCTTACTGTAATATCCTTCTGTTGCCATACTGTCCCATATACACAAAAAACAGCAATACTTTGTATCAAAGTACCCCTTACCTAAGTACTCCAAAGAGAGGTACAAATAATTTCAATGCTCCCATAATATTAAGGAGAAGCAGGTACTTGAAAATGGAACGTACTAGGCTATTTCTGTGAAAAGGTGTTTTAATAACGACCTAAATGAAAAACAAAAAGAGCATTCTCAACAATGTTACAAAAATCATGTCGACCTGTGTTATTATTACTATTAGTGCAGAAAAAATCAAAATTTATTAAACCTTGACCCGTCTCATTAAATTTACCTTAAATATAATACAATCGGACGTAATTTACATTAATATTCAATCAATATTAACATTTGTGAAAATTTTCGATTTTTTTGTCAATGGCAAGCTGATCACAAGAGATATATAATTTCAGCGGCCGTGTAATTTTACACTCAAGTCACATTTTTTAGTAATAAAGGATGTCTTTCACAAGAATATCTAAAATTAAAATATTTAGTAGTCTAATTAGATCAATAACAAACAAACTTACAGTTTAGAAATGGTTTAGATGGAGGAAAGTATTAGAAGAAGTTAAAATAATTGAGAACTAGCGGAGAAGTAAGAAAATAATATACTCAGGAGTCACCCTACAATAGATTGAAATAGCTAAAGAAATAAATAGTTCGACAAAAAACGTTTAAATAAAAGCAAAAATCCAAAGCAGAGAGTGTTACTAGAGAAAATATGGTTTAGAAAGAGTAAGAAAATTTGAGATAAATAAAAGGACTAGAAGGAAGGGACTACTGATACAAATAAATTGAGGGAGATAACAGGAAACATACAAGCTAATGGCCTGCAAAATATGCAGTATTATTATAAATATATAATATATGTAACTCCCAGTAATATTTTATCAAGCTGACAAACCTGAGATTAAAAGATGATCGAGGCTTTCCTATAGACTCTTTTGGTGGTGAAGTATGATGAAACCCTTGTTCAAATTCTTTGGAACTAGATGCAACATATTCTGGTTGCTGTCTAAACAATTCTTGAACAGACAATGTTTTCCTTTTTCTAAATCCAATATTAATTTGGTTAAATTTGAACTTAAGGGCATCCTGAACTTTTTTAGTCGTACTCGGAAATCGTAATGATGAAGTAGTAAAAGCATATTTGGAAGTATCTAATGTGGCATAGCTCCTTAAAGATGAACAACGTTGACACAATTTTTTCCATTTCTTTGATAAGTTGGCGTTAAGATCTGCAAAATAAATATTATAACTTTAATAAACAGTTAAGCCTGTCTGCCTATTTGTTTGGAGACATAGAACTCATAGAATGTTTAGGCATTTGTTTAACAAAACAATTTTAAGAACGGAAGTAGTTGATGTACATAATAAGAACCTTTCCTTTTAATATCTGAGTCAGAATTCTCTAAGATATGTGAGGAATAAATTATATATTCCTACTTGTTAGTCTGTGTGCGCAGTGTATGGTTTAGTCTACTGTAGTATATTGATTTAATAACATATTTATTTCTCTTTCCATCAGTTGTTTAGTTTGAAGGCATTTTTGAGATATAACAAATTATTTCTCCCTTATAAATAATTATTCAAAATGCTAAATTAAACCACATCGTTTTCCATTGTCTCTTTTATAATTTATATTAAAATGACCTACAAGTTCGAGAATTTGTTCTATAGTAATTTCAAACAAATTTTGAAGCTTATTAAAGCATCACGTAGTTTGTAGTTCTTTAATTTATCTTTTGTATCATGTCTAATTTAATATTAAATTAAAGAAAATTTTTTGGTTCTAGAAATATTAAGAAAAATTTTCAAAATCGAGTGCTTATACGCCTTCACAGGAACCTGTTATTGACCAAAAACGAAAATATGCATAGTTGGTGAAGGAACGGTATATTAATAGAACTGGTGGTTCAATTATGTTCGAGTCAACTTATTGGTTTAGTTCTAAAATCCTAAGCAAAGCCCGACACATTTTCAAGCTGGTTGCAAAAACAACAGAGAATGTAGAAAAATACCACATGATTGGCAGTTGTCAAAATCTGTTTTAAAATCCACAGCACGACCGGTACATCAACGGAATGATAACTGGTGATGAAAAATGTGTGTATTTTACCAAATCCCTTGGTCAAACGAGACATGTTCTCTGGAAAGCCCTTTCAGTGACACAAACAGTTACCACAATCCTACATTGTATGCAATTCAACCAAATTATAAGCTATGCTTCAGGGAAAATGCTAAGCTCTGGCAAATGAAAGCCATAATCAGAAGAGTTCAAACCAATAACTCCTCCATATCGTCAACTATTCCAAAAAGTGATTTTGTGGAAATGTAGGAAGTGGGAAAAAGGGCAATTTAATTTTTCTTTGCTTATTTGATAAATGAAAATACTACTGGTCTCTAAAGACCAAACACATTTTTCCCAGAGACTATATATAATCTATAGAAGAATGATGAATATTTTATCAAAATAAATTTAACTATGTATATAATATATTTTTAAATCAATTTTCCCAAAACTGTGCTACTTGAAATTTCCATACATTGTACGTCAAAAACGTGCCTTTATCACAAAAGCTCAAGTAGGCAAAATAAACGTTTATATATATTTATAATAAGAGAACCGAAAAATTCAGTTCGAGTAGAAAGAAAAGGTTTCGGAGAAGACCAAAGACAGCTCAGCAAACTCGGTAAGGAAGAACCATTGAAAAAATTTAACTGCATGGATCCCAACAGTTCTTTATTTTTCCATCAGAAAAACCATGGTACTGAAGCTACCGAAACTATTTATACCACTCTATAATATAGAAACGTGATAGAAAATAGATTTTGGGATGTTATTCATGGATAATCACGGAAAAAAGTTTGCCAAATACCAGATGGGATAAACGAAGGCCTTATATTAGCAATAGAAAAAGGCAAGTTATGGAGATGTGACTTGAACTTAAAACCTCTTAATACGTTGCTTTTTCATCTGATCTCAATTAATTAGACTACCCACTATTTCAGCCTTTCAATTTTTCGCGTCAAATATTTTAAAATAATCAATGGGATTTAAAAAGTAATGATGACTTTATCCAATTGCCACAGTTCTGTCTTGAAAGGATTCTTAAATTACTTAAAAGCAGAGAAGAGAAAATCGTGGATTATAATAAAGATTATTTCAACAAATAGAATATGAAAGGGAATATTTTAGCTGATTTAAAATATTGTGTTTGACCCCCTTTTGTTGTATTTTATCTTCAAGAAATTTGAAGCAATAAACATTTTGAAACACATTTATACTCAATGCTTTTGATAATTCCTAACTACTTTGCGAGGGTCGTTCGAAAAGATCTCAGCCTGACACAAAGATAGCGCAAGTATGACTAAATCACTTATATTTGTATACCAAATATATATATATATATATATATATATATATATATATATATATATATATATATATATATATATATATATATATATATGATTCGTTAGATGGCGTGCTGCGAAGTTTCAGACGTGTTGAGTTACTTGTTATTTCAAACATACAGAAAGTGCTCTGTCGGTTCAATAATGCTCCTGTATAAATCTTAGTTTGTTCCTGCAAAACTTAAGATTACTTCCTCTTCCTAAACCTGAGGAAATGACCCGCCGGACGAAAATTCGCTACAAATGATGAGGTAAAAACTAAAACAACCGTTTATTTTACAGTTGCAAATAACAGTATACTGAAGATATTAAAAAAAATAGGACGCTGTTAGTCTAAATGTAAGAAAAAAACTCAAAAGTTTTGTGTTATATTTGTCAGGTCGAGAATCTTTCAATTGACCTTTAGAGGTAAGCTTTTCGAATTAATAACCTGAGAGAGGGATTTAATGACAAATAAGGAACTGAAGTCTGTTGCTCAGTAGTATTTTTTTTTTCACAGAGGAAGAAAAGTACTTTAATTTTATTAAGCTTGCTTTGCAGAATATATGTATATGTCTTTAAATTCTGATGTAACATTTGACGTAAACAGGTCAGTAGATCAGCGTCCATTGAGCACCATTCCAAAATGCATCGAGTTTTTCCATCTTACTTTCTTTACATTAAAAAATCCACCACCAAATTAGTATTCAATATTAGTATAAGAGAGGGATCAGCACCATTTATGTCTTACATCTGAATAAAGAATGGTTTCGCATATCCACGTAGAAATAAAAATATAATGATACGCTATACTGACAAACTATAATATACATTTGGACTGTCACAAAACGTTCAATACTAGTTTAGAAAATATTACGAACGTGAGAGCCAAAGCTCGGGAGCTTTTCAATGTCTGTCTACCTGGAAATTGCACATCTTTTCTTGTATTTAAGGTAAGGGGAATAATAATCGCAACTACGTCCATTGTTTCTAAAACTACTAGCCTGGTTCTAGCGGTTATAGGAAAGAAAGGCTTAATCAGTAATTTTGCCTCAGTTATACCATCTACACAAAATTGGAGGATATCGCGATAGTTGTAATAGAAGCATTTTTCTTTATCTTAAATATATCGAAAACAATATAATCACGACAATTTTGTAAGACATAGAATAGGTGAGGTTATGATTACTAATTACAAATTTGAATCTTGCCATTACTTTGTTTTTCCATTGTATCAACTTTTTAGATACGATATGCCTTAACCTCTTTTTCGTGACATCAATATTATCAGTACTGTTATTTTGTAATATAATAAAATTTAAGTATAATTGAATGTAGAATATCTGCTAAGCAAACAAATTATTTTAGAAACGAGTGACATAACAAACAATTATATGGAATAGCATTTTTTTATCACAATTGTTCATTATTTCCACTAGGCGTAACAATAGGCAACAAAAAAAATCGTAGCATTGAAAAAACAAAGAAATATTAATGAAATATACTGTATAATTATATCATTATATAAAATAAAGAGGCATATCAATGATGGACAGAAATAGGTAATATGTAAGTGAAATGTTGATGATACGGTGGATAAAACAAAATATAAAGTATACGTATTTAGTAAATAGCAAAAATGTATAAAATTACTGCAACATATATAATCCAACTGTACTCCAGATCGATGTAGTTAACAATGCTAAAATATTTTCAATGATAAAAATCCATTCAATAAACAAATCCGTTTAAAAAATTATCAAGTATATATGCAATTAATTGGTTTGGTATAACGCCGCATTCTGTTCATTAATAATTAGAAAAAACTTACCTAAGTCAGAGAATTCACCAACGATTGTTTTAGCACTCATGTGTCTATCGTACTGATACGAACGAAAGATTGTTTTAATGTGCGGATGAGACTTCCCAGGCATAAAAAATAATTCCGTTACGTGTTACTATAAATGCATCCAATATTAACGGTATAAAACAACTGAAAGGGTCGCCAACCTTACAATTTACTTCTTTTTAAATGAAAATCAGGGTTTGGTTAACATTTCTTAGTGGTTCTATTATGCTCCTAATTAGAACATTCACAATACTTTCAGAACAAAGGAATAAAACTATTTTTCAATGTGTATAATATAGCATATACAAGGGCACATTATTTTAAAATATTATATTTAAACATTTACAATAATGAATTTATTTGGTTGTTCCACAAGTTCCCGTCGTTTTTTTGTTAAAACGTTTTATTCAAGAAAGCAACAATTATAACAACAAATTAATGAATGATTTATTATCCGTCATTATTCAAGACCTATTCCCATCTCTCGATAACTTTATTGATGCCGTTTCGTCAGAAATTGACAGGAGCCTCGAAGAAGTTGTTAAGCGAATTTGTAAGGTTCTCATCGTTGATGAAGGCAACGTCCCTCATTTGGTTGTACGGTGAGCAAAGGAGATGATAATCGATTGGCGCAAGATCTGGAGAGTACGGCGGATGTGAAAGAACTTCCCATTCGAGATCGTTCAGGGCCTCCTTAACGATGTTTGATGTTTGAGGTCGTGCATTGTCGTGGACCAAGATGACCTGGCCTTGCCGATCGGGTCATTTCAGTTGAATAACCTCATTTACACGGTGCAGATGGGCGAGATATAATTCCTTGTCGACCATCTTATTATTCTCCACCATTTCCCAGTACACCAGACCCTCACAGTCCCACCGAACGCAGATCATGATCTTCTTCGGATGGAGATTTTGTTTAACTCTCGGGTTTGGCATATCTCCTGCAGCCACCCACTTCTTCCTTTGCTTCATATTGACGTAGAACCACCATTTCTCTCTTTCATCGAAGGATCGTTGCTTGTGACCACGTGTTGCATGGTATCTGGTGATATTTTGAGCAGCTTTGTTACGGCGATTTTCCTTGCTGTCGTCGGTTAGTTTGTGTGTTATCCATGCTCCGAGTTTTTGAGCAACTCCCATAAATTGAAGATGTAGGAATATTGTCGCAAGGCCTCAGTTCATCTTCTCGGTCAAGAAGATGGACGGTCGAAGTTGCCATTTTTAAACTTGGCAAACCAATTTCTAGCAGTCTGATCAGGTACAGCGTCCTCTCCATATAAAGCGCAAATGTCGTGAACTGTTTCAGTACCTTTTTAACCACGACGAAAGGTAAAATAGTGTCGAAAATGAAATTTTTTGCCGCAAGAAATTTTCATTTCGAAAGCCTGAAAGTTAATAAAAGTTAAGTTTCTCAGAAAAAATATGCCAAAGCAATTGGCAGCAAGAAAAGGACTTTCGAATGCATATATATGCAATGAAATGCATTACTGAATTTTTAAATCAAAGAATTTTTCTAGATTAATGAATTTTTATAGATTAACTTTTTGTAACCTGAATTATTTCAATGTTTTTGAAAATCAATTGATTACTTATGATTTTTACTTGATATTTATTATGAGACTTACTTGATTTTTAAGGTTTGATGATGTAAATTTTTATCCTCGGAAATATGCCTCCGTAGAAAAGTCAAATATTGCAACACATTGCAAAACCGAAGAATAATGTTCGAATATTTTAATATTATCGTATTGGAAAATAAGTTCATTAATCAGTTTTTTAGAACATCCTGTTCTTACTGAAGCGATAGTCATCCTCATGTTAAAATTTACAAAACTCCTTCCACATATTTCACCAATCAAAAGTTAATAATTAAAAAAATATATCCAGTGATTTTAAAAAGCAAGCTCTTGGTGATAATTTTTCATTGCTAAGTACAGAGATAACATTTTTAGAAAATTTGGTGTGTAACAATATATCTTGTTATTTGTGAATGAGAGTGAGAATGACGCACCATCGCTGCACGCGCAATCGCTGCATTGTGCTTGCGCGTCTGCTCCCAGTATACTTTACGCGCGTTTAGACGCAATTTGTAGTCGTATTGTCTGTCTGTGTGCTGAGCTGTAGAAGTTTATTATGTTTAGGGAAATTGAATCGCCCGCCGACTGTCAGATACGATCTATAATTCGATTCTTGAGTGCAAGAAACTTAGCAGCAATGGAAATTCACCGTCAGATTTATAAGGTTTACGGTGAGAATCCTATGAGTAGTAGTAAAGTTCGAAAGTTCAAGTACGGGTGGGTTAATGTCCATGATGAGCCACGCCCTGGCCGACGTTCTCTGATTTTTGAAGATTTGGTTCGTGATGTTTTACAATAAAATTCGAGAGAACCGACGATTCACGATTTCAGAGTTATCAAGTGAATTTCCACACGTTTCCAGGTCAGTTTTGTACACCATTGTTTCGAAGAAACTGACTTATCGAAAACTGTGTTCTGGCTGGATTCCAAAACTGCCTTCTGACGATCACAAAACAAAGTTATTATGTTGTGCTTTATCATTTTTAACTTAATACAATCGAGAAGGAGATGAATTGTTAGACCATATCGTTATAGGAGATGAGACTTGGGTGTCTCACATGACTCTCACATCGTCGCCAACCAGACTGATAGCCAAACAGATAATTTCAGCACGAAAGATCAGTGTCTTTTAGGACAGGAAAGGGATTTTGTTAGTGGATTTTATACCGAGAGGCACAACAACCAATTCTGATGCGTATAGTGTAACCTTGAGAAAACTCCTGAGAGCCATACAAAACAAGCGGCGTGGTCTAGTGTCTTCCGATATAATGTTGCTCCATGACAATATAAGGCCACATGTTTCTGCAGAAACACAAGGTCTAATCAGGTTTTTTGGATGTGAAGAACTGGATCATCCACTTTCAAGTCAAGACCTTGCACCCAGTGATTTTGACTTGTTTCTGTGCTTGCCACTCTTGGTGGTCAACGGTTCAACAACGACGAAGAAGTTAAAACAACAGTCATGGATTGGGCTTCTTCACAGGCGGCAGATTTCTTTGACGTCAGAATTCAAAAACTTGATGCGCGGTATGACATATATTTGAACAAAAATTAAAATTAAGTATAAAAGTATGTGGAATATGGAAAAAAATATGTAAATGATATTTATATTATTTTTCTTTTTACTAAAAAACGGACCTTATTTTAAAAATATACCTCGTATATCCGCATAAATGAAAATGCTCTCATCTTAGGAAGGAAATTTTGTTTGGATATCCGGCCGATTTCATAATGAACAGTTCCAAAAAATTTTAAATGCTGCTCCCTACTGTATGAAGCAATTTCTTCAAATAACAACAAATATCAAAGCTCAAGAATATGTACTACACAATGACTAGTCGAAAGATTGCTAATTGGAAGACCTTATAAATTACAGTACGTGTACAAACTAACTTGCTTTTGTGTAAAAGTTTGTGTGCCTTTTTATAAAATTCAGAATTTTTACACTAAATTTAACAAATACACATTGAATATTCAAAATAATCTTCAAATTTTCAATGACTTTACTTCATTTTTTGGACAACTAGGCAATATCTTAACGCCAAAATGTAAATACATATATACAAACCTGAAATGTTTTTTTATATTACTATTTTAAATTACTCATTAGCTAGATAATGTTGAAATAATCGAAATATATGGTAGTCGAATGGACCAAAACTTGGTGAATGAGCTACGGGAGGGCGAACATCCCATTCAAAAATGACGTACTTTGTCTGCCAATATGGGGTAAAACACTGTCGTGTTATATTAATATGTCCACATCTCTTCAACTTTTCCGTTCAACATGCGTTTGAAGTTGCGTTATTGCATGCGTTAGCGCACCCCTTATTACTTTTCCAAAAGCAAATATAATCGCAAATAAAACAGGTGATTTCGTCAGTTCTATACAACATGTAAAATACTCATATTTATAAGTAACTGAAAGCGATGAAGCAAAATCAGAAGGTTTGTAATTTAAAAATGCTAATTATATTAATGAAATGAATGATTCATCGCATCTTGATGCACTTATATGTGTAATATTGCATAACCTTTGCTGGTAAGAGTTAATTTAATATAACGGAGTAATATAGCAAGCAATTTATCCTAAATTGGCAATTGTGCTTTATAGCCTGGCTCAAGAAGGTCAAGCTGTTTTATACCATGAAACTCACAGGTGAAATGTATTTTAATTTATTATGTAATAAGAATTGAATGTAGTACAATATAATATTACAAGGATCAGTTTCTACATCCATGTAAACAAAAAGTTCGTATGGTTTTTTATATTAAAATTCAGCAAGGTAATTACTATTACTTCAACAAATATATTTTTCAATTAGTGTAAAAATTGTCAGTTTTATAGTGTTGTATCGATTCAGGTGAAAAACTGGGCGACCCCTTCGGCAATCACCTCTTACTAGACTTTTTATCTCTCAGAATATCTAAATACCTAGCCGGAAGACATGAAAGGCCATTGAGGCAATCTAGAAAAATATGGAGCGTAAGATATAGATTCCCATCCAAATGCAAATAATTTGTCCATGTATGATTTACATTATCAGCGTTAGATTTATTAGGCCCATCCAAAAGTTCGCACATATATTTTTTCTCATTTTAAAAATTAATTATAAAAATAATTTTTCAGATTTTCAAAATAAACAGCATTTAATTCTTTGGTTCGACTATATCTATAAACAATTTGTTGGATTAATACCCATGTCAGTCCCTGTTGGAGAACTGATCTGGGGGTTAATGGAGGAGGAGGAGGAGGAGGAGGAGGTTGGAAAAGCTTCCAACACGGGCAAGTCAACCTAACCGTTACTGATCTGCAAGATTGGTTTTTCTATCATTAAAATTTAAAGTAAAGCATAATTTGAGAATGCACATAACAAAAATAAGTTGAATTAACTTTATCTATAATCCCTCAAAACTCTAGAAAACCGTAACATCTTATGAAAACAATAAGTCATTTCGATTAATTAGCCTTTGCTATTTCTAATATTTAAATCCATTGATAATAATCCATTCGTCATTTATCTACATTCCATCCTGGCTTCCTCAGGGGGTCCTGGAGGTGCTCCTCCGGGACACGGGGTGTGACGTCCCCGAGGTCCCTAGTCACGTCGTGTGTATGTCCTGTTCTGTCTCCTTTCTGTCATAGCCCTTAAGCCAAACAGTTAGCCACCGTGGTGATGGCTGCATGGCACCTGAGGGGATCAGGTGTCGCGAACGGTGCCTCTGGGGTACCTCCCGTCCCCCCAGAGTACTTAGGGTTGCCAGGGTATGGGGCACTGCTCTGGCCGACTTGTATTTCCTCCATTCTCGTGGGAACCACATGACTTCAAAATTTAACTTTCCTCCCCTTAGCGGGTCCAAAAGACCCAGAACTGAGTCCCCGGCATCGTCGGTTATGTTTGACAAGTTTTTTGTAATAAAACTAAAAAATGAATCTGAATCTTTTAAACAAATGTCTCCATTTTTAATACACAAAGCGTTACTAGCTCAACTTGGAACCCTGTCTGATACCAGAAAGCAAAGTGATGGCACACTATTGATAGAAGTTTCAAATGAAAGACAATCTTTAATGGCAGCTAAACTTAATAAACTCCACACTTTTGACGTAGAAGTCTCTCCGCATTCCTCCCGTAACATCATCAAGGGCATCGTTACCTGTTCTGACTTAGCCAACTGCACAGATCAAGAAATAATAGAAAATATGCAAGACCAAGGAGTTATCGGTATTCATCGTATTTCTCCTACAGGCTCTGATCAGACTTCAGCTAAAACACTGCTAGTTCTCTCGTTCAAGACTCATTCCCTTCCAGCAAGGGTTAATGCAGGATGGTACTCCCTTCGTGTCCGACCATACATTCCACCTCCGCTAAGATGCTTCCATTGCCAAAAATTTGGACATACCGCCACTCGCTGCTCCTCTCCAGAGATCTGCCCTTCCTGTGGTCATTCTAGCCATAGCGAAGCTCCTTGCACTCTTCAACCTATATGTGTTAACTGTCAAGAATCTTACTCCCCCAGATATAAAGGTTGCCAGACATACCGCAGAGAATTTGAAATCCAAAAGATAAGGGTCACAGAAAAGCTTCCTATCCTGATGCTAAAAGGAAGTTCTACTCACTCCACCCAAGCCTCAACATTTCATACAGCAATGCTGTCACCAACCACCTCGCAGCCATTCCAAGGTCCACTGTGTCGGTCTCCACGCAGTGCGACATTCCTTCCCTCACCAATCCCTTAACCCCTATCACAAGTTCTCAAACCTCTCCCTCTCTCCTCACACCCCCCTCACTTTCACGAAAACCAACACCCCCTGCACCTCTCTCACAACGATCCTCTCTTCATTATACACAATCACCAAGTCACAATGACATCAGGAAACCAACCACTTCCACTACCCCACTTTCTCTACCCACTCCTAGATCATCAGGAGTTGAAAAAACATCCAACAAAACACCTCAGGCACCAGACTCAATGGGTGCCAAAAAACTCCCATACAAATACAAAATACCCTCCAAAGCCCGATCTAATGCAGCCCCCCTCTCCAGATCCTCTTCGGACTCCTCTACAAGGAGAACCCTTTCCAATAAAAAATCGGGGAAAAAGGAAATCAATCCTTCCAAACAAAGACCTCCTGACTCTGTTCAGGACATGATGATGGACGATTTCTCTGATCAGCATATTCGAGACCTTCCACCTAAGTGAACCATTAACAAGAACTAGATAATCATTCCTATCTCTTTAGATCTTACTCCACATTTTCAAACTTACCTTCACCCTAATACAATGGAATCTTGGAGGTTTCGCCACCCATATCGATGAGCTCAAGCTCATTTCTTCGCAATACAATCCTCTAGTCCTACTCCTGCAGGAGACAAACTTTAAACCTAACCACACGTACAGGTTCAAAAGTTACAATATGTTTAGAAAGGACAGAACCGATGCTGCTAGGGCCTCCGACGGAGTAGCCATTCTGACTCACCCTTCGTTAGACTGCTCTCCAGTTCACTTAAACTCTCCATTGGAAGTAATCGCCATCCGATTAGAACACCAGACGGCTCTCACACTTTGCAGCATCTACCTTCCCCCTGCCTCCCCCATATCATATGAGGATTTGCAGGACGTAATTTCTCAACTTCCCCACCCTTATATATTATGCGGAGACTTCAATGCACATAGCCCATCCTGGGGCTCAACCCACACAGATCCTCGCGGTCAATGGATAGAAAACATTTTACTAAACATCTCCACTTCCATCTTGAACTCCCCAGTACCCACTCATGTTTCCTTATCAACAGGATCACTTTCCTCCATCGACCTTTCACTCTGCTCCCCAAATCTTTTCTCGGATCTACAGTGGAGCCCTATTGGGGATCTTTCCCTTCTCATCACAGTCAATCCCCACCTAAACTATTATACAATTTCCGCAAAGCGAACTGGGACACCTACCATTCCTCTTTCCCTCTCCAAAAAATAGTGTCCGGAGACCCTGATCACAACATTTCTGTCCTGGTACAGAACATCAAGACGGCTGCCGAAAAATCTGCTCCCCACTCAGAACACAATCGCCATCGTCCCCCCGTACCATGGTGGAACTCACAGGTTGCTAGAGCTATAAGGCACAGAAAGAGCTCCCTCAATAGGTTCAAACACCATACTTCTCCAGAGAACTTTATCGAATTCAAACGAGCTAGGGCTGCTGCCAAAAGAACAATTCTAGCGGCGAAACGAGCCTCCTGGTCTTCGTTCGTTAGCTCCATCGGTCCTCAACAATCAACTACCATATTCTGGAAAAAGATCAAGGTCTTCAAAGGAAGACCAACCAGTCACATCCAGGGCTTACTGCACAATGGAACCTGGATCACTTTTGACATAGACCAAGCTGAGTGTTTTGCCGACCACTTCACTTCAGTCTTCAGCAACTCAGGCCACTCCCCAGAAGTCATCAGATATAAAGAACAAAATGAGTTCCCTCTCAACTTCAGCGAACCCCAACCCTCTCACTACAACCTTCCCTTCACTCTAAAAGAGCTACAATGGGCCTTGTCCAAATGTAGACCAAGTGCTCCAGGCCCCGATCTAATATCCATTTATCTAATCTGACAACTACCTCCCTCAGCTATCCAATTTCTCCTCGAAATATATAATGACATCTGGATCACCGGATCTTTCCCATCTTCATGGCGAAACTCCATCCTGATACCTATCCATAAACCTGGCAAACCCCGTACTCTTACCTCAAGCTACCGCCCAATATCTCTGACCGACCACTTGTGCAAAATCCTCGAACGAATGGTGCTCAGACGGCTATCCTGGCTCTTGGAGAAAAACTCTCCTCTTGACAAACATCAACTAGGATTTCGCCCGCATAGATCTACTCTAGACCACCTAGTTGCTTTCGACCAGAATATCAAGGAGGCATTTATACGAGGTTACCACCTCATAGCCGCCTTTTTGGACATGAAGTCTGCTTTTGATACTGTATGGAGATACCAAATCATCAAGTCTCTGCACCTTTGGGGTTATCGAGGCTCATTAATACAATTCATTCACAACTTCTTGACCAACCGCCTCTTCTCTGTCAGAATCAGAGGTCACATGTCCTCTTATCATCCACAAGAGAATGGGGTACCGCAGGGATCCGTCCTTAGCCCCACCCTATTCAATATAGCAGTTAATAGCATCTCTGAAATCTTCGAAGGTAAAGTGCAGTTTCGCCTCTATGCGGACGACGTTCTGTTTTATTATTCCTCCCACAGCCCGCGCGTCTGCGAGAGAAGAATCCAGAGTATCCTCGATGACCTCTCTAGTTGGTCCACCCGCTCCGGTTTTAACTTCTCCCCTGAAAAATCCAACATCGTACATTTCTGCAGAAAAAATTCTTGCTCTAGACTCCAATCCTTCACATTCCTAGATCGGGATATCCTAACTCAATCCACCGGTAGATTCTTGGGCCTAACATTTGACTACCGCCTAACCTGGAAGGCTCATCTCATTGATCTAAAAACTAAATGCATTAGATCTTTAAGCCTAATAAAGTTCCTCGCTCACTCCACTTGGGGAGATGACTATCGCTCACTTCGCTCAATTTATCTAACTGCCATCCGGCCAAAGATAGACTATGGCAGCATAGTATACCGCTCTGCTCCAACCTCCTACCTCAACTTGATCGATGCCATCCAGAACACAGCCATCAGACTGTCCGTGGGTCTCTTTCGAACCACTCCTATCCCCAGCCTGCTTTGTGAGGCTGAGATAGAACCACTAACACTCCGACGTCTTCAATTGCTTATAATCTATTCTTACAGCCTCTCATCCAGACCATTTCTCCCTCACGCTTCCTCATTCTTCAATCCTCGACCTATTCCGCCACATCTTATCAGAACTAGTCCTCTTGAGTGCGTGGGCCAGATTTTTCATCAATCCAGGAATAAATACAATCTCCCTTATCAGGACTGCTATCCAGTTACCCCTCCTAATCATCCCCCATGGGCCCTACATTCTGTGCCTTTTAACTTCTCCCTGCTCCGCTTTGACAAATCATCCACCCCTACACTCTCCTTTCAGCACCACTTCTATATCATCCTTGACTCGATTCCTCAAACCAATATCATTTTCACTGATGGATCCAAATCTGCAACTGGTGTAGGATCTGCATTCGTACTCTTTCCCTTAGGGAATCCTCTCCTTCCCCAAACCTTCCGCTATTACCTAAGCCCTCAATCTAGCTCCTACACGGCTGAGACCCTAGCCATTGAAAAATCTCTCCAATTCATACTCTCCCAGCCACCATCCAAATGGGCATTATGTTCGGACTCCACCAATACTCTTAGAGCTCTGGAAAAGGGATTCGATAATCATCCTCTCATATCCCGCTGTCTGGACCTCATTGAGGATATCCTTGCCATCAGATCCACCGTTCAGTTTCTCTGGATCCCTAGCCACTGCGGTATAGTCGGAAACGCGATGGCAGACTCTGAGGCTAAAATAGCCGCCACAGATGGACCACCATGTCTAACTCTAATTTCAACCGACCTACCTTCCTTCGTCAAATCCCTCGTTAGAGGACAGTTACAGAATCACTGGAGCCTATTACAAGGACACAATAAGCTCAGAGAAGTTAAAACCATCTACCTCCTCAACAATTTTCCAAACTTCCCCTGTAAAAGAATCTCCACCATCTGGTTCAGGATAAGGTCGGGACATTGCGCTCTCACTCACCAGCACCTCTTGAGGAACGACCCTCCTCCTACCTGCTCCTCTTGCGGTGAACCTCTGACCGTCCGCCATTTTCTTATAGAATGTCGCGCCACATCAAACGTCAGGACCAGACTTTCCCTCCCCAGTGACCTCCCTTCTCTTCTCCGACCCGGCTCCCTGGATGCTCTCCTCCTCTATCTAAGAGAAATATCCATCATTGATCACATTTAGTCGCCGCTATCGCTCCACCTCTCCCACATCTCTCATCATCCATCCTCTCCATTCCTTAATCTCCATTACGCGTTCACCATCATCCAAAAACTTTCACCACCATCCGAAAACATTCCCCTTTTCTTCAACACTCGCCCTTCTTTATCAAACCTAGAACCCAAAATCTCTAATGTAATCGAACATCCGTCGTAGTCATTCAAAAGGTCTCAATTAAAGGACACACTGTGGTCGCTAGATGGTCACCGATGCGACCTTCATCCTAATATAACTAACTAATATAACTAACCATCCTGGCTGTAGTATGATTTTGTAGTGGTTATTTTGTCGGCATTGTCGGAAAATGGAAATAAAATAACTTAGCAATATTAAGTACTGTATGAAACTAACGTAAAACAGTTTCGAAAATGTTTCAGTTATCAAAACAATTACATAGAAGAAAGTCACTGCCTATCTCGTACACCAGATCTAATTGATTTAGTAGATTTAATGATACCCAGAGTTGAATTGACAACGATCTAATAAGTGATTGTCAGTTGTGGGCAATGGCATTGAATAAGTTAGTAATATCATCTAACTAGGCAAAATGTTATTTCTGTATTTAGAAATTTCTTTACAACCAAATTGTATGCAAGTTATATATGCCTAGAACCCACAAACTATATACTAGCCATGATAAAGTTTGTATAATAGACAAGTTCCATTAGAAACATAACTAGGCAGTTATTTGGGGGCTTAACATTTTATAAAATATATTTTTTGAAATTTTTGTAGTGTGTTTTATTAGTGTTTGCTGAAAAAAAGAATAGAAAGTAGTACACCCGTGATAGAACTCGAAAGAGAAAAGTCTTTCGAAATAATGATTATATCTTTATCATGATCAATGAGTCGAGCCTAAAAAATATAAGAGAACAAAAACGCTGGAGAGGTCATACATATAGCGTATATACATTATGTCAAATAAATAAAGGAAATTGTTCAATAAAACACAACATATTGGTTTAGTCTTCTAAATTTAGTTTGCTAGCCATCAAAATAGACCCCCATTTGATGCGATTCACTTATACCAGCGAATATACAGATTTTTCCGATGCTACTTTCAGCTTCTGGGAATTTTATTTGTTGACTTTAATGGTCCTAAAACGTTTTCCATAAACTTGCCATTTGAATGTCGGAAACCAAAAAGTTACACGAGATCGTATCTTTTTAGTCAAAAATTTGTATACCAGGATCGATGCGTAAAACGGCGTATAACCGGGATACAAAATTGAAGAAAGGTTCTTTCATAAATCTGGCCGTTTCCTGCAAACATTGTTTCTCAAATGCCTTATAACACCTAAACACAATTTTTTGCGTTTGACCCTCTGGGAGGAATTCCGAGTTGACAATGGATTAGTGAGGCATTCGTAAATACTGAGTCACATATCTTAAGCTCCAATGACGATTTCGGTTATTCAGCCATTAAGTGCAGGATGAAGGCCTCTCCAGCATTCTTTCATTTCACGCGATCCTGAGCTCTCCTCTGCCAATCGAGTCCAATATATTTAATGATGTCATCAGACGATATGCTTTCGATCTTGATCGTGGACGTTATGATTAAGAGGTATCCATCCCAGTATTGCCTCAGTCCATCTGTCATCACATCGCCTCGCTATATAGTCTGCTCACCTCCATTTCAACTCCTTTACTCTTCCAATGATATCACCCACTTTGATGCGTTCTCTGGTCCATGTGCAGGTCTTTGAATCCTGCTTTCTAATGCCAGGCCTACACCTTTCCGTTCCCCTCTGCGCTACCCGAAATTTTTGAACTGATTGTAATGTTAGTGTCCATGTTTCACTTCCGTATGTCTAAACAGACAAAAAGTACTGCTCAAAGGCTTTTCTCTTCAGATCTAGTAGGTGTTTGTTCTTAAAGACTATTCTGAGCCTGCCAGTCAAATTTAATGCGCCGTTCCACCTCCCGGACGATATCACCTTCCAATCACCATCCTCGGTAAATTTATTAAACATGACATAACTCGCTTTCAGGTTTATTCTCAAGTCAAATGGTTCTCCCGCCCCTTACAATAACTGATTTTGGACGATCTTCTTTAAATTCGTCCGTGAGCGAACGACGGTCATGATTGAATTCACTAAACTAATGATATACAGTTGTTTTAGGTGGTGTCTCAAAACTAAAAGTCGAAATGAGTTGATCGATGCACTGTTGTTGAAATAATCCATAGCGAAAGTCGTAGAAATCATGGCACAAAAATTATCACGAGTTAATTCCATTTTTTCACGGAAATGAAATTTTCAAGTCACTAACAAATACAAATAGATAAAACGTTATGAGTACTATCCAGTCAACAATGTCAAATTTTGTATGTATATATCTGATGGCGCCGAGCAACACAACAATTGTTCCAATTCCTTCCGAATATATAAGTAACAATATATATATATATATATATATATATATATATATATATATATATATATATATATATATATATATATATATATATATATATTATTATATATTATTATTATTATTATTATTAGGTGCGTATAGACCTGGTTGGATTACGCAAAGCATTCCGACTCATTTTTGAGTATTCTTTTTGATCTTCCTCACCTCTCTCATCCTCTCTCCGTGGATCCTCTTTCTCTCCTCCATCCACCTTGTCCCCGATCTCCTTCAAACTTCGCTCTCTGATGCGGCGTTCCACATATGTATTTTGTTTCTGTACTTGCTTCTATCCTCAATCTCTGTCAGATCCATTTGTGCCCTTCCCAGATCAGTTCTGACTTGTGCGATCCATGGTACTGTTGACTTGACCCCTTGTATGTATGTAAGAATTTTATTGGGCAGTCTTTCGGTGGGAGTCTACTGATATGATGTCCATAGAATTTCAACCTTCTTTTTTTTTATGTCCACCGCTACGTTGGACATTCTCTCTGTGGTCTTCCTGGAATATAGTCTGTAAGGATACAGACTAAACCTAAAACCTATAGCCTAAAATTAATAGAGGAAGGGTCCTCTATTAGTTTTAGGCCGAGAAGTTTCTTCATAATTTCGTTCGTTCTTCTTTTAGTATGTTTTTCTATGCCGCTTTTTGTGTGGAGTGTAAGTGGTTCGCATATAGTACCTCTGGTTTGATTACTGTGTTGTAGGGTCTTATTTTTGCTTGTGTGGATACGCATTTCTTATTGTGGATATCGAGTGTCTTACCGTATACCCTCTTAATCTTCTGTAATCGAGTCTTCTGTGCTATCTTCTCTCCTCCTGTGGGTTCGAGGATCTCGCCCAGGTATTTGAAATGTGTGACCCTTTTTATCTTACCGTATTTTTTGTTCAAATTTTAGACATCTAATTTTGAGCAAAAGAATTCGGTTTTTTGAAAGAAGGTTTGTAGGCCAACTTTCTCTGCACATTCCGTGAGAACGTCTATCTATTTATCATGAGATTTCTATATTGTTTTTGGTTCGTCCGAGTCGTATTGTTTTCCAGTGTCCTTGATTTTTCAGTTCCTTTTCCCATTCCCTTATGACTTTGTCCAGGACCAGGTTGAAGAAGAGTGGGGATAACCCATCTCCTTGGCGTACTTAGAGAGTATCAATCGTATGTGGCGTATCAATCGTAGTGTTTTGGGGTCAAGCCCTTGTTCTTCTATATATATATATATATATATATATATATATATATATATATATATATATATCCATAGAATAGGCTCATCTATATACAATTCTCCTCTACCACAAAGTGCAATTGCTTATGTTGACGTATGCTTCCTAAGTCTGGCTCCATGCCCCAAAATTTACATAAAATGAATGTACAGTTATCATAATAAGACACTACACTACTAATACTGGATCTATGTATTCTACTGCACAGACACCAATATTCACGACGGTTTCCATATCATAAATACGCTTTAAAAACTACCTGGTACCTCCCAATCATCCAAATTCCATCATCCGATGGATATATGAACATGATGCTAACATACGTATCGACTCAACATACTGACTTGAGTAATCCCATCCCATACTGAAAATTAATTGATATTGAAGCATTTATTGCAAATATTAGTATCTAATATGAAGCATGTTTTATAAATATCAAATTCATTAAATAAATAATGCTACTAAAAACAACAAGGTATTTAGCAACAGCAATATTAATAACTGATGAATGTCTGTAATATAATATTAGTTAGGATAAATATATGATATAATATATATGAAAATCAAGAAGTCAAACAATACACAGATATACATAGTGATATGAGAAAAAGAAGGCTTAAGTTTTACGAACACATAAAACGGATGAATCCGAGTAGGCTAAATAGGCAAATAGACGAATTTTAAGAAAAATAGGAGTGCAAAGTGAAAAAAAATGGATTGCTGCAATTAAGGAGGACCTAAAATCAGCTAATATTACACAAAGTGAAATTCAGGCTAGAGGCTGAGAGAAAAATGTAGGAAGACTGGAACAACTTGGTCTAACGAAAGGAAAAAAGCTCATAGCGAAAGAATTAAATTAGTATGGGCGCAAAGGAAGGCTAACAACAAGCGCTGCTGACTGTACTTCGCGTGGTCCACCAGGGCCCACACGTGAATAATAATAATAATATATATGAATGTTATAAGGCCAGAAACCGGTTTCGGGACATACTTATTCACTTACTGTGCGATTTTTTTATACGTATCTGGTACCCTACGCGGGGTTAATAAGCACAATGGTCCACATTGAAGTTGATAACTTTCGAGATGGACGACCTTTTTTGTTTCTTGCACGTTTTGGCTTTTGAGTATTGGTGAAGTTTATTATGAACTTATCCTGCCGAATCTTGTTACTTTGAGAATAGAACGCCTTATGAAACATCAGAACATTTTCTTTTTTCAAGACGCTACATCTTTAAGATTTTGTACAGTGATTGTATTTTGGATATTCAATCAAATTAACAGCCGAATACCTTGACTTTAAAAATGTATATATCAATAAAAACCATGATTGTCGCGGCGCGACAGTTCAAGCTCTTCCTGGAGCCTAGTAGCTATTTCCTCGTCGGGCCCGAAGGTCGGAACCGATATCCGTGAAGCCATATTAATTTGCCAATGCCACCAGCAATCTTCCGAACAACTTGAATTTCTAGATAGACACCATAAAAGTGCCTAAATAGCGACCCAAAGATCCGAAAAATATGCCTACTTACGCCCAAAGGCTAATCCTGCTGCAGGATTGCCGCGTGATCTTCGGAAATAATTCGCGAAAATGAGAGAAAATTGTTAAAGAGCTGTGAAATATTAATTGTTTTTAGAAAAACAATCAATACCACTGAGAAAAACCGTTGGTGACGTCACTAGTCACGCCACAAAGCAGTTTGGGTAGTTTGGAGTAGCTAACCAATGGGAGCTCTTGAAAACACATCCATACAGTACGAGTGCTCTGATTGGACTGAGGCCGGTCCGTGAAATATTAGAACATATTATTGTGAATTCTGGCAAAACCTACGCTTGTTATTGGTTGGAACGGATTAGGCGCTGTTTGCAACGCATTCTAAGTGGATTTAGTGGGATTTGACTCTATACCAAATGACCAATGACCAATGACACCAAATGACCAATGTGTGTAAAATTGATTTATTATTTTGGAGTTAAAAAATTACAATTAATTGCCTTAAAAGAAATTTAAAAATTAAAAAAAACAACTTTCAATAAAACTAACAAGCAGTAGTTCCTCATTGGGTCTGTATCCATGCCTGTATGCGATTTGGCATACTGTTGATTAAATGATCAATTTGGGCTTGTGGAATTCTCTCCCATTCTTCACGAACAGCACCTTTTAGTTCTCGCATGATGAGAGGAGGATTGTTTCGTTCCTTGATTCGTATTTTCAGAATGTTCCAAGCATGTTCAATGACATTCATGTTAGGGGAATTTGTGGGCTACCCTAACTTGGTTATTCCCTCCTGTTCATGAAAAATTTGTTATTGCTAATTTCATATTCATTAAATATGAAAGAAAGACTCGTTCCTTGTTTATGTATAATGATTAATAATATAACATAAAGTGTTAATTGGAAAATAGTAGGTTGTTGAGGGATTTAGAATAGCCTTGTATTTTATTGATCAGGTCGAGTAGTAATATTTCGTAGTTGTCGTAAAGATTTTTTTGTATCGAATCTGTCAAATGACCGTATGGGGTATGCAGAGGAGGTACACATCTGTTGACTCGTCGAACTGAATAACAAAAAATTCACTTAATTTAACATGTTCAATTATTTGATCGTGAACATCATTGGCCATTTTATCAATACATCTCGATATTGTGTCATTTGAAAATGGTATAGTTTTCAACTTTTTTGTTTGAATGAGCGAATAAAATGAGCTTTTCCGCAACCGTGTGGAGCTTAGATTCTCTGGCCATTCTTAATGCTATTAAATAGGGTGCTTGAAGGGCTGCGGTCTCATTACGGCTTTATTTGTTTATAAGAATTTCAGAATTTCAACGCATTGATTTTTTAAGACAAGTGATTTACGCTCGAAAAATTCTAATGGTTTGTTTTGTAAGGCGAGTGTTTTGTTTCCAGATGTCGGACTAATTTTGAAGGCTTCATGCTTTCCGCGGACAGAACTTGAACAACACATTGCGGCTTGTCATCCAAGGGAATGAATCCATATTTTAAATATGTTTTATTGTACAATCTGGTATTTTTCTTTACTTTACTGTTTTTTTCGTTTCTGTGTACGTCTACACTAGATGTAGACAGGCATTCGTTTTCTCACAAATTTGTGGAATTTATTTTATATTATGAATTTATTTTATTACCACACTTTTATTAAGTTATTTAATACTAATTGAGACAATAAATCGTAGTATTTAAGACTGAAGGAGAGAAAAAATCGTAGTAGTTGTTTTCGTAAAAACGAAATTAACGATGAAACTCATGGTCTCATTCCTTTGTTTTTATTACCAAAGCGCATAGCTTGTACGAACCTACCTAAGCGTGCTCAGGCCGATGGCGCGAGGTGCGCGGGTGAATAATTTTATAACTGCTTGCAAACGCAAAGCACAAGTTCGAACTGGTAAAACCAATATTAGAACAAAGGGTTTCACAAGTCTTGTAGTTCGGTATTTGTGGCTGTGTGCGGTATTTCGGTTTAAGTGTAACGGCCCATTCACACATACATCCGTCATTGACGATTTTTCATTTAATACAAAGGCAAATAGATGATTCGTTTTTTTTCATGATTCGTAAGCGTGTGCATACGCCCGTAGAAGTTTGTAAGCCATTTAAAAATAAAAACGATTCTTCATAAATCACTATATTGAAAAAATGACGAATCGTCGCCGTGTTAGCTGGCCGATGTAAAACTTTGATAAATATCAAATTAACATATTGCAACTTTTTTTACTTAACTTTTTGACTATTTAGTGGGTCGTGACAGTAAAAAGTTTGAGAAATGATGTTCCACTATATCCTACTTCTAAAACTGTAAAACTTATGTATGCTCTTAATAAAATCTAGAAATAAAAATATTTAGTTTAATTAGTTAGAATTATATTTCGTTAAAATTATATTACAGCCTACATAAAAGTAGATATATTATATTGTGTACAAATACGACTTTTACTACAATAAATTAAAACATTAACACGTTATTGTGAATATGGAATTAAGATTCAATTACAATGGTTTTTCTTCCAACCAGGGCCTAAAGATGGGTAATGTTGACGGATAATGCGTTCCTGCCTTTAAGCTGTTATCATCATCTCCTGTTCTCAAGGGATACGTAGCCATTAAAATTGGTAATTGCAACTTAACCTCTTTCTGTAATCCACTTGGCTCTACTATAAACTAAAAATAATATATATTTTTTATCATTTTTGTTTTTGAATTATTTGCAATTCTTACAAAGACATCATAATTGATCCTTATTAAGTGGCAACCTCGTAAATTAGTAGGTGGTAGTGGAGGAATATATAATTGCTCGTTCACCCATTCGTCTTTTCCACCAGGCCGTATTTTTCCTTTAGTAAGAACAGTAAGTTCTCTTTTTTCCACTTGTACGATTTTACCTCTTGCCATATATGTTATAGTTTCTGTTAAAGCTGCTTTTGTACTTTTAATCGTAATTCGACTTCTATTTGATACGCTAGCTGATACACCTAAAATATTTAGCACAATGAAAAGATATATGGTAAATGACAAAAAATATATTTATAATAGAGAATTTTAAGCAAGGCATTATCATTTTTTAGAAAAGAAATATTATTAGAATAACACAGCAAATTATGCATTATGCATAAGTTTAAGTCGGTACAATTGATAATGGGAAACATTGACGTTCTATTGATTATATCGAATTATAGAATTGTGAAGAGTACAGCTGGAATGTGATGAATGGTAATATTAGCGGATTAAATTAAATATACTATTACTAAAAATATTAAAGTAAATAACACTGTTAAAAAAATATATACCCCGTTATTGTATCTTATTGCAGCATTTTATCATATAAATGTTTTGCTGAATGAAAGAAATTACGAGTGAAATAAAGGGTTATCTAATAAGAATGCCAGAACTTTAAAATAAGCCACAATAATTACAAGTGATAATCCAGTAATTTTTATTTTGTCTTGAAGAACATATAATGGCATTATATTGATGAAAATAATGTCGTTCAAATATCCTTCTCGGCTTTGTATTTTGATTACACTTTCACACATAATGCGTAGTAAAGGATTTCCCAATAAGAGCGATAGAATTTGAATTTGAAATAAAAATCAGAAAATTTAGCCGAAAATGGTCCCCATTGTTTTTATTAGATGATATATTTTATGCCATTTATGATCAAGTGGCCACCTCGACTCTTCTTGCACTGGTTGAGCCGATTGGCCCAATTTTCGATGACTCGGTGGAATATATTGGGTGGTATGGCGACTATGGTTACTTCAATGTTGGCTTCAAGTTCATCAAGAGTCTTGGGTGTGTTGGTGTAAACTTGTGATTTAACATAGCACCAAAGAAAATAGTCTAAAAATGTCAAATCACAAGATCTTGGTGGCCAGTTGCAAGGGCAATTCCGTGAAATTAACGATTCCACGAATTGATTGCTCAATAAGTCCATCGTAATGTGTGTTATATGCCAAGTTTCTGTATGGCAAGTCTTGTTGAAAATATAGTTCGTCCGGATAGCGTTCACCATTCACAGTGACCTCCTTTAGCATTCTTGAAAAAATACGGCCTGATAATGCCACCATACCAAACAGTGATTCTTTCGGGATTAAATGGGGCCTGATGAATCACTTGTAGGCTTGACGCACCCCAATAACAACAATTTTGCTTATTGACGTAGTCGTTTAGCCAAAAATGACCCTCATCGAAGGAAATGATTTTGCGATGAAAATCCTTCCAAGGCCCAATCTGTGAACACCCGACGTAATCGATGATCAATTGGTTTAAGTTCTTTTGCCAATATAATCTTGTATGGGTGTAAACCGAGATCCAAACGCAAAATACGCCAGGTGGCTATCGTGGATAAGCCCAACTTTTCATAACGGCGCGGAACAGACACAATATCGTTCTCGACAATCTTTTTCCGAACAGCCGCGATATTTTCTTCACTACGGCCACTACGATGTCGTGACGGTGGCTTTTGGTCATGAAGGCTAAACTCACGGTCAAACTTATCAATTATACGGCGGATTGATTGATAAGAAGGAGCAGAATGACGACCGCGGTTTGAACGAAATGCTGTTTGAGTAGCAACAAAACTTCTCGAATTGTGATAAAATGTTTGGACAATTTCCGAATGTTGTGACAACGAAAACTTATTCACGGTGAAATGGCAAACCTTTCTGAAAACAACTGACAGCAAATGTCAAGAATTGGATATCTAATATGGCCGCCATTAGATGTCAAAATTCTATCGTCCCTATTGGAAAGCACTTTATAACTGGTCACCATTTAAGGTTGTAAATTTTTTATTTCTCTAAACTAGAAATTTAACATAATACCACAAAAAATAAAACAAGGGCCTGAGATTGCATGATCTTGGAGGCCAGCTGACATTACCATTTCGCGAAATAACGCGGCCAGGAAACTTTTCTTGCAAAAAATCGATTTTCTGGTGAGATGAATG
Source organism: Cosmopolites sordidus (assembly GCA_031761425.1). NCBI lineage: Eukaryota > Metazoa > Arthropoda > Insecta > Coleoptera > Curculionidae > Cosmopolites > Cosmopolites sordidus. The sequence goes on from JARFXV010000901.1 coordinate 236,703, forward strand.
ACAAGTCCTATCGTCTTGTCGAAAGAAAACATTGCTTATATTCATATTTATCAGTTTAGGTCAAAGATATTCTGTTAGCATATTGTTATAGCGTTCACAATTAACAGTAACCTGATATCCATCATCGGCATAAAAAAAAAATATCCTGTCACTCCTTCAGCCCAAAACCTACACCAAACAGTGATTTTCTGAGGATGAAGAAGTAACTTCTGAATCACTTGAGAATTTCATCACCCCCAAATCCGGTGATTATGTTTGTTCACATAACCCATTGAGCGCTTAAACTTCCAATGTCTACGCCCTATTGACTCGTATATCTTACCATGGCGAATTGTCATAATTAACTAAAATTTAAAATATCAAATCATATGTTTGCAGTTTTAATGCGTGTTTCACTAACCACATTATCATAATCAGGAAATAATCAAAACTAATTTTCAAACAAACAAATGGATAAATCATTAAATTGAGAAATTAATTAATAAAATGTCACTTTTCTTATAGTTTTTGGTCGTCACAGTGGCGGCTCATGGGTTTTTTAAAATGAGAGAGCGTAGAAGAAAATAATGCTGCTGAGGATTTTTTTTCTTTTCCCCTTCCTCCTTTTGACATTTCATGCTATTGAACCCCTATACAGGAGTTGATCTAGAAAAATGAGTTAAAGAAATGATGAATTTGAATGATGAATGAATCTGAACGGAAATGAAATATAGTGTTTTGCTCTGAAAAATTGTTTACTGTGATAAATGCTGGAGGGGCGCCGCCCCAACGCCTTCCCTCACGAGCCGCCACTGCAAAGGCAACTACAAGTATATACCCAAAGACCCAACTAAAGCAATTGAAGGAAAATCAACGGACTGTGTACTTGATAATACTATAAAGTCACTTGCCTCAGATTACAATCAACCATCATACAATGATTATCGAAACCATACCGAATTATCGTACCATACCATATAAAGGGGTTCTACAATAAGACTGCCAGAACCTTAAAATGTGGCACAATGAGAGCTACAAGTGATAATTCGGAAAATTTTATTTCATCTTCGAGAAGAAATGATGGCATTATGTCTTAAAAATAATGTCGTTTTAATACCCCCTTGGCTTCGTCTGGTGGTCGCTTCCTCTTTCTCACCTATCGTGTGGTATATTTTCAATAATGGCCTGAATATTTCGTTTAAAGTCAAGAATTGATTGTGGTTTATTTTTCTAAACCAAATATTTAACATAACATTACAAAAATAATGTAAGGGCGTGAGATCGCATGATCTTGGTATCCAGTTGGCATTACAAATTCGCGAACACAGGTCGACATGATTTTTGTAACATTTATGAGAATGCTCTTTTGGCGTTTTATTTAGGTAGTACCTTTTCACCGAAATGGCCTAGCATATCTCATTTTCAAGTACCTGCTTCTCCTTTATATCATAGGTCAATTGAAATTTTATGCACCTGACTCTGGACTGGACAATGTAGGAATGACCACAAGAGAGTAGAGAGGGTATATTAACAGTATTCTACGAACCTTTAAGGACAGTTTTATTGGTTTCTATAGTTTAGTTTGTTTCTGTTTCGTTTACAGTACGGTCAAGTGTTTAAGTCGATTTTATATAAAATGGCAAGTTCTAGTCGTCAATTTTACAAAAATCCAGCGGATATGTTTTGTTATATAAGCTTTATAACAATTAATAAGTTAATATAAGCTTTATATAAGCTTTATATAAGTTATATAAGTTAAAAAAAAGCCCATCTTTTATATTTTAAGTACCAAATTGCACTTGCAAATTGCAAATTGGAGATCAAGATAAAAGTTGGGGTCCTTATGTTTGCTGTGTGAGTTGTCACGTAAATTTTGTGCATAGCAAGAAAAATTCTATACTGTTTGCTGTTCCTATGGTGTGGAGAGAACCTACTGACCATGTAAGTGATATGCTACTTTAAGTGATACAAAACTAAAAGAATTATGGGGTATTTATTTCATCTCAAATAAGGAAGCTTCTGGGTGATTTCCGTTTTCAAGAAAAATTAACTGAAAAGGAATTGACAGCTTGGAAGTGTTTTGTAAGTATAGTGAAAGGATTTCTGGGTAACAAGAAAGATGAAAACTATAAAAACTTACGACTACTGCTGGTTTTTAAATAGAAATGATGGTACAGAACACAAGAGGAACAAGTGAAAGTTTTTGTCGCTTGATGATATCTCATATATTTTTTATTCACATAATCCTCAACGTAGTTTTAACACATCTACATGTTTATATTAAATAAATATTAGATTATAAAAATATGTCGTCTACCATTTTTCCCACCACCGACCCCCTCTAACAAAAAAACTGTATCAATTTTTCTATTGGAACCTTCGGTGTGAAACACTACTCAAAGGGATTTACCACTAGACACCAAATCACTTTTTTTAAAGTTCGCGACGCACGTTTCGCTAACCATGTTAGCATCATCAGGAGATATTAAATCATAAATCAATAGTAAAAAAACTGTAAAAAAGTTTTAATTCAACTTTTAATTCAACAAAAAAGTTTAAATTTTTTGACCTGTGTTATCTGGCGAGATGCGTGTCGTCCAACTTGTTAAAACAAAACATTGTGAGCATATTCCTATAACGTTCACCATCAGACAAAGCCGAAGGGAACTGATCGACTGTTCTGACACTCTTATTGGACAAGCCTTTATATGTATCCATACGTACATAATAAATTTAAACTAATTAAATGATTACCTATACTTTCTCCAGGAACATACCCTCCTCGGTCCAGAGTAACTTTACATACTACTGCTCCAGAACCAACGCAGGAAACACCAAATTTGTGTTCCACCTCACATTTGAACGTTTCCTGTCCCGAAATGTTCTAAATTAGATGAGAAAGAATAGAAAAAGATAGGCCAGAGAAAGTATGCAAGCAAAAGTATGAAGAAAAAACAAGAGAAAAGTAAAAATGGAAAATGTCTATGTTTTTAATCATTTTACAATTTTAATGAAAAAAGTTTTACAATATGGCAATTTTAATACTTCCTTAAATTCTATTAAATAAAAAACTTAGTTATGGTTTATATGACTTAATTCGAAAGTTGAGTAGTTGACTTTTTTGTTTTTAAAATAATGCTAAAATCTAAATTCAAAATTCAGTTAAATTCTTGTTAAAATATTCAGTCATCTTTTCTCATATTTGTGTATCTGGCTCTCAAATGGCACGACGAATGTGGTTTTATATTCTGAATTGTTTGGATCCCAATGAAGGTGATGGGTCTGTCTGTGTAACAAATCAGTTTTTAGCACCTCTGTGTAGTGGAGCGTTATCATAGGGGTTTACCGTTTCTAAGGAATCTTTTCACTTTAATTAAATATAGAGTTCTTCTGGAAATGATTATTCTGTTGATTTCTGAAATGATTGATTGACGTACCGAAATTGTAAGAGACGTTTTTCATTGACAGCAATAATATTATCTATTGACCGAATAAGACTACGGAGCTTTGTATGTGTCTGTATCAAAAAAAGAAATAAACGTTTATTTACAAGATGCGTCTCACGGAAAACAGGACATACATATATTTATTTTTTCGTCAAAAATCAATATTTTTATACAAAATAGTCTCCTTTCGCGTCAATACAACGTTTTGCATGGTTAATTAGGTTGACGGATGAATTTTTGAGCTCGGCCAAAGATATGTCCTTCAGGATGGCGGTCAAAGCCTTTTGAATGGTTTCAATGTTGGCATAACACTGACATTTCATCAGCAAGAGGTAGAAGTCGCAGAGAGCCAAATTTTCGGTCAAAAACTCAGTGATGAACGTCGAGCAATCGGATGGCACTTTATCGTGCAACAAGCGCCAGCTACCTTGTTGACGGTATTGTGGCCACACACGACGAATACGCGACAACATACGCTTCATAACATCAGAATAAAATACAGCATTGTTTGTTTGACCAGGTGGAACGGACTCCTTGTGCACAATTCCTTCCGAGTCGTTGAAACAAATCAACATTATTTTGATTTTTGACTTCTCGAGACGTCTTTTCTTCTGATTTGGCTCGCTCAAGTGCTTCCATTCGGCACTTTGACGCTTGGTTTCTGGATCATGTTGAAAATACTACGTTTCATCACCAGTAACAATGCTTTACTTAAAGTTTTCAACTCTTTAATCAAGTCCTTGCAATGTTCGATTCGGAGTCAACTTTTGTGAAATAAAGCGTGCACAAATCTTCCGAAGTTCCAAATGATCGATTAAAATGCGATGAATTGTATCTTTAGACCTGTTCAATTCCATTTCCATATATCGCAATGAAGATTTTGGCCGATTTTTTATAAATTTACGCACAATTTCAATGTTGCCCCATGGTTTCGTTTGATCTCGTCACTTTACCAGATCTAAACGGCGACTGACGTCTCTTAACTTCAGTTATATAGAACTGATGTCCGACGCTATGCAGTTAGCCCTTGAATTTTATTAATAAAATATAACTAACAGTATTAGTAATATCTAATATAATGTATTTTAACGGAGGTTTTCCCAATTTAATGTCAATTACGTAGGGCTCTGGTGTACAATTGTATAAATAGTGAATCATCTAGACGACATAAAATATTCATATTTCGATTATAAAATCTAATTTCTTCAAAAAAATTGGAACCTGCTCACTGGTGGCCCATTATTAATACAATAATTAAAAAACAATACCTTCCTAACATGAGTTTAGTGTATGATATAAGATAATGTTTAAACTTATTCCAGTCTCATTGATACTTGAATTCGTATATAATGCTTTGTATTTTTAAAACTGGTAATCCACGAGTGAGGTTAATAAATTACTGACAATAACATAGCAGTCTTTAACCAAAAGACGAAAAAAAACGAGTTTCATATATGCATCTCTAAATTTTAGATGATTCGTGACTAGGGATTGCAATTCAGCAGTGTTTTCAATCCTGCGGGATGATTGCTGGATTGGAGCTAATCTCGCGGGATCCGCGTAGGTATTTTACATTTTATTACATTCAAGAAATAGAACGTTTATTTTGTCAATAATCAAACTAAGTTTAATAAAAAATACAAAAATCAACTGGTAGTCCTAGTTAACAAAATCATTTTACAGTTTGGCTTCTAATTAAAATATTCACATACCTATATAATTACTATGACTTTGTTAGTTTTTAAATGCTAATAACTTTGGGCGGATTAACTCATTTATATTTTTGTATGTCTAATATTATCTAACTAGTCTATAACTTGTCTGCCTGAGTATATAATCAATCTTAATAGTTACTAGAGTAAATCACAATTATCGCATTAATTTGTATATAGTTGGATTTGGATAACTAAGCAGTCTTTTCGACCTCCATATTATGGTATTAAGTAATTTAACATCAAATTTGAAAATAATTATAAAAGTATTTTAAATAATTAAGTCACTTCTCTTTTTGGAAATATGGTCTTAAAAAACAAATAGCATCAATTGTGTTATATCCTACTCTACATCTTTTAGAAATACATACATGTATGTAGCCAGCGGCCGAAAACGCTCTTTCTGCCTCTACACTTGTTGGTTTGAGTCTCAATAAATAGTCATGCATCAATGTCAAGTATTTTCCTTTCACTGTATCAGTTTCGTATGCCATCATTTCTTTTTTTAATACTTTTTCAAAATCTTTCTCTTTTCTAGTTCCTGTCTGTTTAGTGTAGTCTTCATTATCTTGCTTTATCTGCATTTCTAGTCCCTCTTGTAACGTTATTAAATTATTTTGCCAAACGTTTTGGCTATCATTTGCAGCCGCTGCAACTTCTACAAATTCTACATTTTCGACGTCATCTTTAATAATTCTGCATAAAATGTTTTTTATTTCTTGATGTATCTTATTTTTATTCGGCCTCATAAACGTATGATCAGATGTCTTCACTTTTGATCATATTTTTTTTGGATGTGCAAGTAAACCAACATCCCGGTAACTGCAGTGCATCATCTTTAACTCTTACACGAGGCGCATCGGATAGTTCAGCGCTTAAATATGTGTCTTGATTCTTCAACTTATTTAAAACTAATCGAAAAGTTGTGTTTGCAGTTATTAGGGTGGAATCTCCTCTATATAATACTTCGAGTGCAATTTAAAGGGTTGCAAGTTATCAATTAGTTCTTTGATTTTATACTACTCTTCATCCGTAAATGTCAATGAGAGCTTTCTCAATGCACACTTTAATACTGTAAAACAGTAGCGCCTCGTGGGTTTTTAAAGTGGGAGGGCGTCGAAGAAAATAGTACTGCTGAAGATTTTTTTTTGCTTTCCCCTTCCTCCTTTTTACTTTTCATGCTATTGAAACCTTATACAGGAGGTGACCCAGGCAAATGAGTTAAAGGAAAGAAACTGAACGGAAATAAAATATGGTGTTTTGCTCTGAAAAATTATTTACTGTGATAAATGCTGGAGGGCGGTGCCCCAATGCCCTCCCTCACGAGCCGCCACTACTGCAAAAATCTATCTAACATATCAAGTAAGCTACGACTGCGGAAATCTAGAATTCTTTCTCAATACCTGTCCTTACTGTCTCTTCTTTTACATATTTCTTTGGTGGGCGAACCTCTGAAAATCCTTACAACTTTTCGACACTTTTTTTAGAAGATCATTATAGAGGGGAATCACTTCAGAGGGTTATCGATCGATAGTTACGGTCAAACTTACGGTCTTCGTTGTCATCTATATTCAAATCAGTCAACGTTTTTTCTGTAAGTTCTACTTCTGTTTCGATGTTTTTTGTATAGAGTATCGATGTATACTGTGTGCGAAACAGAATTGCTGGTAGCAAGGAACAAGTTTACCAACTTTTACCATGACACTTGCACCGTGAGTTTTCATCCCGATAATATCGCTTCCAAAATCAAGACCAAAACACCTCAGGCGTTCTTTGGTCAATCCGATGCAGTGTTCCGCAGTATATGAACCGCGTATTCGAATCAATGATTCTTTATAATGAACATTCATGTTCAAATATTAGTATTTTTTTTGGGAAGTCCATTCATCCAAACTCAACGACAATAATTGATATTGTTTCTTAAAATGTATAAATTCAATAATCATATCAGCTTTAACGGTATTTGAAAAATATATGACTATAGATTTGATTGTATTAGGAGAATTTGGATGTTGACACCCACTCTTTGAAAACAAATATCTTAAATCTGTAGACGAACAAAATAAATTGAGGCTAAAACCATCCTTGCAAACCATTGTGGAAACCATTTTTTCCATCAAGTTTTCCTTTATGAAACAGCCGTCTATAATTTTATTTTTCTTTTTGGGCATTTCTTCCCAAATAACCAATTTTTGACGTAGATGCTTTGGGAACTAAATCTGTATTTCGACGTAATTGACCTATTTCTATGCAGTGTTTTGTTTTCAAATGTGTCTTTAAGCAAGGGTAGAAGAATACACTTTTTTCATTCTTCTCACCAATATTTTCCTGATGTGTGATAGTACCTGTGAAGCAATTTCGCACTCTGTAGTTGTAAACCGAAAAATAAATAGGTTAGGTTTTGTACTCGAATGAATGTAATATACAGGGTGATTTTGTTATCAGTATCAGCTTAAAAAAAATCTTCTAAAAGTTCTTGTTCACGAACACGAGTTACTTAAATACGAGTGCGGATCCACAAGGCTTTCAAATGATGAATCCCGCGGGATTGCGGGATCCCACTTTGCTGATATGCAATCCCTAGCACATGACCCATACGAGACTCTCCTTCAATCAAGCGATTAAAAACTTAAGTAATTAAGAATTCTAAATTCCGGAAAGAATCTTTTGAAAATGCACCATGGCCAAAGCAGCTAAAACTGTCACGATCAAAGAAAATATTATTTAGTCTATGACATGGTCATCAATAGTCCAAGAATACAATAAAATTTATAATAGAAATATGTGGTTTCTCTGTATTTATAGGATAGTATTTAAATATATTTGTACCATGAATTCCGTCTTAAAAAAGGTATCTCGTTAGGTGCCTAAAATATACACGGTTGATCATAAATCCTCGCTGAGGCAAATCTGCCATTAATTAACACAGTATGTTAATTAACACAGTATGATAATGAATACAGTGTATTAATTGACCCATGAAAACTGAATCCATCACTTGCAACTAGGGGCAAAAACCATAAAGTGTAGAATGGCAAATGTCACATCAACCAATGTGTCTGATCATTTTTCCACCGACAAAATCATAACGACAATTTTTGATTTTGAAGAGGTTTTTTTGGTTGAACATTTCAAACGTCACATTATTATCAGTCTATATATCAAGTCTTGATATATAAGTCATATATATCAAGTCATCTTGACTATATAAGTCATATTATAGGGATCTCCGAAAGTTTGTAAAGCACAACAAAATTATAATAAAACTCATATCAGAATTGATTTATAAAATTTTATTTTTGATGGTATTTGGATAACGCAATCGTTGTTGATCCATCAAGATCAAAGGAATTGTTTATTTCGAATTTTTACTAAGAGCACAAGCATGAATTCCAACATGGCCGTCGACATAAATAGTTGCCAATAAGTATTATACAAAATGGTCTATTTACAATTACTACAAAAAATTATATTGTATAAAAAAATATTCTTTAATTTCGATAATAAATTGATTTTTTTTTCCTTATTTTCCTTATACATACATTTTTTTGTTTAGTTAGAGGCACATCGGCTTAAATGGTCATTTAGCACCGTTTTCGCTATTCGGAATTTTCCAAGTGCTCCATTAAAGTCTGGGTAGACTATACAAACACAAATAAAGCAGGAGTCGAATCCACTACCGTGCTAACTGCCGGTACTATATATCAACCGGATCAAGTAATTTTTGCCTCATTATTTTGTTCATTTATATTTAGAAACGTATTTATCTGAACTTTTTGATTATCGGGCTCATCTTATAAGATAATCGCATGCCCAAGAATTAATAGCTTTACATTATTATCACCAAAATTTTAAGCCCTCTCATTAAACATTTTCCGGAAATACAAGTTTACAGAAAAACAGTTCACAGAAAAAAGTATGTTAAAATAAGAATATGTAAAGAAAGAATAAGAACAATTTCTTACCCTAAAAATACCAGGTTCTAAATTTAGGTCTATTGGATTCATCACAATAAATACTTGTTGATTTTTGTGAGTGAGGCCGTTTGGCTCTCTAAGTGCTGTTTTACAATAATATTGTACCCATCCATGTTTTCCTAAAAATGTAGAAGGCAAACCTGAGGGTAATCCGAGTTTAAATGGAAAGCTGTGGATTCCTGGTGACAAAACTGATGGACCTTGACCTAAAATTATATGAAAAAAGTAATTAGAAAGAAAAATTTTTCAATAAGATCATGTGGAAATTTAAACCTTGTTCTAGGTTATAGGTTTTAAACATAAATGAATGTTTTTAACAATCATGAATATATATATATATATATATATATATATATATATATATATATATATATATATATATATATATGTATATATACTGCTGTTTACTTTCAGGCTCACGAGCATAAATCCAAGATTCATCACCTGTGTACGGCTTTTGACACACCACGATTGTATTTTTTGAGCATTTTTTCTCACCCATCGACACGAACCTTTTTTTGGGCGATTGTCAAATGTTCATGTAAAATATTGTGTATGCTTGTCATACTAATGCCCAGGGATGCCTCAATCTTACGGTATATCCCATGACGATCTTGCTTTATCAGTTCGCGCATAATATCGATATTTTCGGGCACAACAACCTATTTTGGACAAACTTCTTTAAATCCGTCAGTGAGCGAACGATGGCCACAATTGAATTGACTAAACCAGTGATAAGCAGTGGTACTTCATCGCCAAAAGTCGAAGTGAGTTGATCGATGCACTGTTGTTGAGATAATCCACGTCGAAAGTCGTAGTAAATTATCACACGAAGTTTCTCACAATTAATTCCATTTTTTGACGATAGATTTTTTGAGAGAAAATTTTCAAGTCACTAAACAATACAAATAGCGTTCGTATGACAAAACGTTCTGAGTACTTATACAGTCAACAATATTAAAACTTTACGATGCGATTCCGATTCCGGATACATAAATAGCAACCCTCGTATATTATGCAGCACACATTAATTTAACCATACCGACAAGATAACCCAAATTATAAACATATATTCCTTTTATTTAGGTTATTTGGATTTTTTAAGCTAAATGGGTTATTAAACAGGTCAGCAAGCTTTCTCATAAAAACTAATTACTTATTTAAAGGACAGCCATAAAGTTGTATCGCATAGGTCAGAGCTGCAAGTCTCTAAGGCTAATGAAACAAGATATTTTGCAATATCACCACCTTACTAGATGTATACGCGCAATAGAAACATTAATGCCGACCCAAAAATGGAGTAATATGTTAATGCAGCATATTTCAAACAAATTTTTCTAGATATTTCATATATTCTTACATCAAAAACCAAAATATACCCATTAAGCCAATTTCTTCAGATACCATTACCTGCCTTTTTTATCCCTGTCAGAAATAAATGGTGAAAAGGATACTAATTTTATAATATTAGAATGTTAAGAAAGGCCTTGCGGTTTTTGTTATTTTCATTTTATATACTGTATTTTCAAATAAATTTGTGTTAAATTGCTTTGACTTCATACAAGGTGTTCCATAACTTATCCGCCATAGAGCAACTGGTGATAGTAGAGATTAAAATAAGAGGATTAGATCAATAAATGTGTTGGCAAATGTTAGTTATTAAAAAGATACAGGGTGTTGAAAGTGAAACTAAATTTTCGAATAATATAAAAACGGTTGAAGACATCAGGTTCAAAATCGGGATAGTTAAGTTTTTAAAGGTGACAAATGCGAATTTAGAACTAGTTTGAGCCTAGTTTCTAGAGGGCGCTTGCTACCTACTTTGTGAGGAATGAACTCGCTCATATTTTTTTACCCTATAAAGCTGGGAATATTTTGACTTCAAAATAGAGAAGAGTTATAATTCCCACGTAAAAACGGTACCCATAGTCAATATCAATATCTCATGCCGATTGCGAGATATTAGTGTTCGAATATGCAATGGAATATTCGAACACGAATATCTTGTTAATGGCTGAAAAATCTGCAATTCACAAAATGTGCCTTGAATACGAGGAAAAAAACATTAAGATGTCAAAAATACAACGGACTTTATTTAAAATAACTATTTTTTTAAATTTACTTCAATAGGTGTTGAAAGTGTCCGCCGTTTACCTCAATACACGTTCGCAGACTCTTTATTAAGTGACGCCTCACATTTGAGAAGATATTTTCTTCATTTCTAGTAACATTGGCCACTTGTTGATTGTTTTATAAAAGTTCGTCTCGTGTATTGATTTCATTATAGTAAACTAAAGACTTCATATGACGCAGTGGCGGCTCATGAGTTTTTAAAGTGGGAGGGCGTAGAAGAAAATAGTGTTGCTGAAGATTTTTTTTTGCTTTCCCTTTCCTCCTTTTTACTTTTCGTGCTATTGAAACCCTATACAGGAGGTGAAGCAGGAAAATGAGTTATAGGAAAAAAACTGAACGGAAATAAAATATGGTGTTTTGCTCTGAAAAATTGTTTACTGTGATAAATGCTGGAGGGGCTGCGCTCCAACACCTTCCCTCACGAGCCGCCACTGATATGACTCCACAAATAAAAGTCTAACGGATTAATGTCTGGGCTACGAGGTGGCCAAGGAAACTCACCACCGCGCCCAATCCATCGATGTGAAAAACGTTGATTCAGATGATTTATCATTACAACAGTAAAATGCGGTGGCGCCGCATCTTGCATGAACCACGTCTTGTCTTAAGCTTAGATGTATACCGTCCAAAAGGTCCAATAAATAATTTTCTAAAAACTGCGCATATTGATGTCCAGTCAGTCTTTGAGGAAACTTAAATGGGCCGATTAAAAAATTATCGACAATGCCGCACCAAATGTTAATTGAAAATTCGTGCAGGAAATATCGCTCTCTTGGTAGGTGTGGAGTTTCCAGTACCTAATAATGATTATTTCGCCAATTAGAAATTCCGCGTCTGGTAAAAGTTGCCTCGTGAGTAAACAATATCTATTTCAGGAACATGGGGTCTTCGGGTTTTTTATATAGTAGATTTTGACACAATTCTGATGTAGCCGGCAATTCTTGTAGAAATACATTTTAAACAGGCGAAAAATGGTAGGGAAACAATTGTTCCTGATGGAGAACTCTAGACACGGTAGATTTGCTAATTTCTATAGATGCCTCCAAAAGTCTAGTGCTTATTTCAAGATTTTCCGCGATACTAACCAAATGTCCTCTTCTTGTTCTACCGTTATACGTTTCATTTTTCCGTCATTTTTCACAAATTATTTAATACCAACTCAAGATGGAGAAACTTGTTCCCACCTACATTTAATAGGAAAGATAGAAAACAATGACAGTTATCATCGAGACGTAATAATTTCAACACCACATTCAAGGCACACTTTGTGAATTGTATATTATTCAGCCATCGACAAGATTATGACTCTTCTCCAGGTCAAAATATTCCCAGCTTTATACGATAAAAACATATAAACGAGTTAATTCCCCACAAAGTAGGTAGCAAGAGCCCTCTAGGATCTAGGCTCAAGCTAGTATAAAATTCGGATTTGTCGCCTTTGAAAACCTAACTACCCCGATTTTGAATCGGATATCTTTAACCGTTTTTAATTTACCTCAGTTTTTTGAAAATTTAGTTTCACTTTCAACACCCCGTATTTTTTTAATGGCTAACATTTGCCAATACATTTATCGACTAAATCCTCTTATTTTGATCTCTACTATCACCAGTTGCTCTATGACGGATAATTTAAGGGACACCCTGTATATCAATTTAAAGCACGCTTTTCGCTCTATCTAACTGTTGTATTAGCTTTGTTCTAAAATAGTTCTGGCCAATTTTTTCAGACTATTAAATAAAACCTGAACAAAAAGCAAATTCGCCCAATTTTCTTGTTTCAATTCCAACTAGGCCGAAATGCTGCCGAAACGCGATATCAACGATGCATTTGGCCCAGAAACCACTAATAAACGTCTTAGGCAATGGTGGTTTAAAAAATTTCGTAGCGGTGATGAGAGCCTTGAAGATGATGAAAGTAGTGGTTGGCTATCGGATGTTGATAATGACCAATTGAGAGCCTTAGTCGAACCCAATCCGCGTATAACTGTTCGAGAGCTTGCCTCTAAATTAGGCGTAACGCATTTGATGATTTCTAACCGCATGCAGGAGATTGGAAAGCCAAAAAAGTTCGATAAATCGGTGCCGCACGAATTGAATGAAAATCAAAAAGTCGCCATATTGAAGTGTCGTCTGCTCTTCTTTTGTGCAATAAAAAAGGGATTGTGACGTGCGATGAAAAGTGGATTCTTCGACAATCGGTGACGACCGGCTCAGTGATTGGACCGCGACGAAGATCCACAACACTTCTCAAAGCCAAAAATGCACCAAAATAAAGACATTTTGATAACCCGAACGAAACGATTACAATGAAGACATTGTATTACGAACCTACTGTGTAACTCTGAAATATTTTACTAAAGCTTGACACCGATATGTCGGATCGGTTTCTAATCAAGACGAATTACTTGATTTTAGTACATGTCATATTTTAACTCTAGCACCTATCTAGAAAGTGTTTCGAATTTTTCGGCAAATTAGAAAGTTCTTAGAGGTGTAACAAAAACAGATTTAATACAATTGTAGAGAAGAGAAATATATTTCATTTTTAGAAGCGGATAATATTTCATGCTTGCAAAGACTGAAAAATTGATATTAGAGAAGTTATGTTATTTCTTACATTAATCATTTAAATCGTGATCTAATGACATAAATACACTATGACCGAACTTCGCAAATCACTCCATAATAGCCCAAGACGAAATACACGATATGCTATTAAACTTCATACGGCCGGCTTATGCCAAAGTGGGATTGATGACACCACCAAGAACATTTTTCCTTTATATATGGTTGAGTCATATAATACGTTGAATTAGAATATAAAAAAAATATAAAAGAAAACAATTCTAAAGAAACAATTCCCTTCAAGTAGGTCACCAGAAAAATTTCTGCAGTCAGACAACCCTGATTAGATAGTAAATATATACTAAATATTTCGCAAAAATCACAATTTTCAAATATGACATTCTTAATGGAAAATAGCTTTGAAGGATCAAAAAGATGATGTCATTTCATTCACACAACGCTTTAAAAAATGTTCTGCCATAATTTTTACGATTTTGAATTCTGGAGCCTTCAATTGTCATGCCTGAAAAGGACACAAATCTATTTTTCAGCAAGGCAATGCATGTTCATATATAGCAAGGGTATTATTAAATTTCTCATATATCTTCGAAGACTACTCATTACTTTGCAAATTAAGCACGTGTGGGATATCGCAGGTGACTTCTTAATTTACGCAACCTCCTTTAAATATATGGAAGCCTAAGAAAACAACAAGGTCTAAGACATAGAAATAGTTCTTTAAGTAGTCTGCGATGAGATACTCCAAGACCAAATCGTCAATCTCATTCGATCAATACCTAGATCAATCAATTGATCTATTCGATTGTCATGAATCGAGGTAAATTAATAAATTATTAATCATTGCTGGTTGGTTGTATATAATTAAGAATAGTAGTTGAATTGTCTGACATTTTCATTGTTTAATGCAGTAATGATATCTTGGTGATTATAAAACTCATATTATGACTGTAAAATAATGGGGGTTTAGTTATATCTTTGCTTATATTACTACATACATTTATACTATATCCCTTAGAAATTAGAGCTGAATTTGTAGATCGATTTGAATTAATTGAATCAAATACCCAATATAACTTATATACAACACAAAATTGTTCATAGTGTTTACGATACGTTGTTTCCCTCTTGGTTTAAAAAAAACATATGATGATAATGAATATTTTGTATGTAGATTTTATTTTTATTTTAAAATTGAAGAGTTCATTTAAAGCAATAAAATATATGTAGAACAGAATGTATCTGATGTAAACAGAAGATTGTATCTGGATGAACTTAATAGCGATTCAAAAACGCATAATAATGGGATAAATACACCGGGAGTGTAAAAAATATAGCCCCAAGTCGAATAATCACCGGTTAGATTGTCGGAACTAACAAACGTTTAATATTTTGATATTTAAATTTTATATTTGGTAATGGTAAACAAGTTTAGTTTGCACCATTTGAAAGATATTTGTTTTGAAAATACAAGAAAGCACATCACAGGGTTGTTTAAATATACTGACGAATTTTTATTATTTTAAATTCAATATAAAAAAATAAGTAGCCATAAAAACTGGCCTTAAAAGTTCGTACAATACTGTGGAAATACCCCCCTACCCCCCTACGGTCTTGTGGTAATTCCTACATTATCCAGTCCTAAGTCAAAATCAGGTACACATAATTTCAATGTGTTTTAATAACAACCTAAATTAAACGCAAAGAGAGCATTCTCATCAATGTTATAAAAATCATGTCGACCTGTGTATAATCAGAATTCTCAAGGGAGAGCTCCTGGAGAAATGCTAGGCTATGATGAATTTTCAGTCCATGACTATGCAGAACACTATTTCCTCATTATTTACGAATAAAGAACATTATTCGAAAGCAATTACATTTTAAATGATGCAAAATTAAACCTTTGTTGTCTTTTAAAATAATTGAAAATTGCTGTTTCCAGTAAATATCTGTGCGTAGTCAAATATCAAACCGTTTGCACGTCGTTCCGCTTGGTGTAATACATTTTACACTCCCTATATGAGAAACTTAAAACCCATTGGAATGTTATATTCTGTAATTTTTACTTTTAAACTTGGCAGGTGTTAAAATCATCAAGACAGGGGCAAGTAAAACACGACCTCTACATAGACATCCATGAACTAAATTAATATGCAAATTAGTGTAAGCAGAAGGAATATATGATGAAAATAAGCATTAATAATACCAGCAAACACATTGTGTATTTAGTATTCAAATAATTTGCAAAGATAATTTAACTAATTAGAATAGGGCTTTTTTGAAACAATGAAAAAAAACATTTTGAATTAATGTGAATATAACATCAGTTTTTAGTTATGAAATAAAATTAATTTTCAACTTCAGTTTCACTTTAAAAACCTACCTGGCTCACCAAGTAGACGCATTCGGAAATCAATATAATTTTCTTTGTCATATACTCTTTCTTGTCTGTGGGTCTGTACACGTACAACGCCTTCGCCTACTACGTGAAAGTGTAATCCTAAAAAAAAAAAAATATATATATAAAAGGGTTGTCCAATAAGAGTGACAGAACTTTAAAATGAGGCACAATGATAACTACAAGTGATAGTAATATTTTTTTTGTCTTGAAGAACAAATAATGGCATTATGTTTTAAGATTAATATCGTTTAAATGTCCCCTTCGGCCTCGACTGATGGAATGCATTCTGGAGACTCAATTTTCTTCACGTATATCGCGTCTAAGAAACTTCCTACAATAAATTGATTGTCTGGCGAGATTTATAACAAGTCGCACTATCTTGTGGAAAGAAAACATTATTTATATTCACACAATTATGTTCTAAGCATATTCCCACAGCGTTTACCATTAACACTAACACGATTTCTATCATCGTCTTCAAAAAAATTAGGTCCGATCACTTCTTCAGCCCAAAAACAGCCCCAAACAGCAACTTTCTGAGGATAAAGGGGTAACTTCTGAATCCATTAAGGATTTTCATCAACCCAAATCATGTAGTTATAATATACCCATTAAACCAGAAGTGCGCTTTGTCGGAAAAACTCAATCGGTCTTTTGTGCATTAATTATCCAGGTCGTGTAATTTCAAGAAACGAAAACAAAAATAGATCGTAAGTCGAAGGTATAATCCAACGATTCATGATCTTAAAAGTTACATCAAAAGCGTTATAGATTAAATAGATCCCCTATATAGTGGAATAGTGATGGCAAGTTTTAAGAGGAGTGGTTGTCTGTAAAAAGAGGCGAGGTAGCTATTAGGACGATATTCTGCTGCACTCATGTTAACATTATAAATTAACAAAGATTCTGCGTTTACCTCAATTCATAATCTTTCTATTTCAAAAACAAATCTTGCAGCTGTGTTGCAATACGCATTATGATCAAAATTTGAAAATTTATGAAAGATATATTTGGTCTCTCTCAATCTCATTTTGATGTCACATTTAAACAACTGTCCAAGTTTTCTAAAGATTAGATTGACAACAATTAGTTGTCATTTTAATATTTAGACAAACAAATTAATTTAGCTCTACCGCTTACAAATAGTCATCTTGGAAATCAATATCTATGCAGCTAACTTTGATTTGTCTGTAATGTTACGTAATTCAGATAACCCAGCAATTTGTGTTGCTGAAGGGGCCTTTACACAATTATAATATGATCCCTTACGCTTTACATTATTATATCCAATCCATTTTTACTCTTACGCTTTAAAAATGCATCGATTTCGTTGTGCTTGAGTAGTGAATTGTAAGGTGCAATTCGGTCTATCAAATTTTGTGCATTTAACTTATGCGTCCTCCATACATCGGCATTGCTAACCATTTCAAGTTAATGTGATCGCCTTGACACTTGTTCTAAACTGACCATTTTCAGTTAGTGCCAATATTTAGTTACCATTAGCATCGGCCGGTCGTCCAGAACTGAATGCATCGCGAAAATTAAAACTGTTTTCACAAAACTTTCTGAACCATATCGAATCGTCAACTGCACCCTCGCGGTTCATAGCACATATATCCGTTTGCATCTGCAAAGCATTTTTACCTTTTCGGCAATAAAAATGCATGCTATGTCGAAAATGCTCCTTATTTCTATCTTTTTTAAAATGTATAAAACAAACTCAAATAACATAATTTTTTTTCCAAGTTCTCGCTGAAATTCCTTCTATCAAAGATCGAAACTTTGTATGTATGAGGTAGATACCAAGTGAGCAAGTTCGATCAGAAATAACATGAAAAGAGTAGATTCAGAATGGTTTAGAAACTTAGTATCGAAAACTAAAAATGATCTGGGCAACCGAAAAAAGGTTGAAGGTACTGAATTGCAAAAGCATTGTAATACAAGCAGCTCCAATGGATGTTTTTAAATCTTTACACGCCTTGGCAAAGATACAAAAAGAAGAAAAATGGCTGCTACACAAGTTATTCGAAAACTCAATGCTGAATCATATGTCTGTAACAACTTATTTAACCGTATTTTCAAAGAAAAAAAAGGGTTTTTTTCTTGCATGCCCTAAGTGTAATATATGGGTAATTGTAGTGAATCATCCACATCAAAAAACAAGAATATTCACAGTAAGTAATGAAAAATCTTGGTTTATGAGAATTACGACAGAACCGAAAATCGAATATTTTTGGCACAATTCATCGAATATTTTTCACACATTTGTTGCATTCATGACGAACTCGAACACGATCAGGTTGCTGCTGTAGTACCACACAGTCATGTTGACTTGAAACAACTTAAAATATCTTTAGGTCATCCGCAAAAAGAAATTTTTCACTGTAAAGATAATCATTAAAGTCATCACACTAAAGCGAGAGATACATTACTTAAGCCAAACTGAGCAAGCATTTTTAGTAAAACAAAATGATTTGTCTTTGACCTTTTCAAAAGTCGTTGCAAAATCTGTAAAAAAAAACATCCGAAGGAGTTGTTGTTCACTATTGATGAAACCTGGATTTATCACTACATACCAGAAATGAACGAACACTCAAAGCAGTGGGTTAACAGAAGGCGAAGACGCTCCCATCAACGGGAAAGGTCATGGCAACTGCTTTCTGGGATTCACAAGGCATTCTCTTCATGGACTAACTGGAAATGGGAAAGACGATCATAGGAAAATATTATGCTGCATTATTGTTCAAATATTATAAAGATTTAATAAAAATAACGATCACATTTGGTGAAGAAAAGGTATTGTTTCGCCACGACCATGTACCTGTCCATTCGTCCGTGATTTGCAATAACAGAATTGATCATTTTGCGCTACGTACATACATCCTATTTTTCAGACTTGGCCCCTTCCGACTTCTTTATATTTCCACACATGAAAAAATGACTGACTGAAAAGAAATTTAGATCAAATGAAGAAATAATCGTCAAAACATAGGACTATTTTGCAGAGTTCGAAAAGTCGTACTTTTTGGAAGATATAAAAATGTTAGGAGCTAAAAGGAGACTTTTAGCTACGGTGCTACGGGAGCTACGGTGAAAAAAGTATCGGACTTTTCATTCTACCCTCGTATTACGATTTCCAAAGGGCACGGCAAATTATGCTGCCGTTTTATTAATTGACTTCAGATTAAAACGATAAACCTAGGTTTTATCCACTATCACAACTTTTCCGGATCAAAATGTGCTCAACATTGCTAAATAAAATGCTAAATAATTCTGCTATAAATTTTACTGTAACCCTATGATTACTGAATATCATACAATAGATCAGATCATCTTTGATCATCACTTTCTTTGATCAGGCCTGTTTTAGTACTCCTGCATCTCGTGCATGTTCACCACTACCTTTTCCATATTTAAAATTCCGAGACTAGTTTTTAGTTACTTAATATGTCGAGATGGAACCATCTAATGCATCGACCATACCGTTGTGTATTTTTTCGACTGCCAACCCATTTTGCAGAGATATTTTATGACAGCTCTCACATCAATTTCACTCATCCACCCACTACAGATTAAAATTAATAAAATTTGAACCAAACAAGATAGTTACTTCCAATTTTGTCTGCAGTAATATTAATAAATGGCAATACCAATAAAGTTCTTTTTCATTTGGCTTTTTTAATGCGTAACCCCAGCTGATTATATTCTACTGCTCATACTAGGCTAATTGAAAAGTTCGCGGAACAGAAATGATAAAATAACTTTACTGTTGAAAAAAATGACTTTATTCTTCCGGATATTCACCCTTAAGATCAATATATTTTTTCCAGTGGTTCTCCAATTCTTTTATTCCATTTCTGAAGTGATTTTCTTGCAGTCCTTCAAAATACTTATCTACGGCAGCTACAGAATATGGTGGATGCTTCAATAATTTGTAATATAACCCCTTCAATTTGTCCGTTGCAAGAACATCTCTATGAGCCGGTGCATTATTTTGATGAAAAATAATTTTTTTCTTCGCTAAACCAGATCTTTTCTCACGAATTTTTGCATCCAATTGATCCAAGACGTTTGAGTAATACTGTCCTGTTATTGTGTTACCGGTTTGAAGGTAATCAATTAGAAAATGTGTTTTGCATCCCAAAAAATTGATGCCATAACCGGGTTCAGCCCACTCTGCGGTTTGTTGTCGCACTTCGAGATCATACTGGTAAACCCAAGTCTCATCCATAGTTACAAAACGACGTTTAAAATCTATTTATTCTTTCGAAAAAGATCTTGGTTAGAAAGTTTTACTCGAAATCGTTTTTGACAAGTCATCTTGCACATAGCTTTCTAAAACCTAATTCCTTTTTCAAAATATGAAACACCCATTCAGTTGAGATGTCCATGGCCTTTGCAATTTCACTCAAAGTCAATTGTCTGGTATCCATAACCATATTATGTATAGAATTAAATATTTGTTTAGTAGTTGCACTTATTAGACGAGGATCATCATCTAGGCTGGTAAGACCATATTGAAACTCACCTGCCCACTTACAAACCTTTTTTTTTTGAAGGAGCAGACTCCCCTAATACATTTACCATTTCACTATGAATTTCCATTGCCTTTAAACCTTTTTTTTACAAAGAATTTAATCACTGCGCGATATTCAATATTTTCCGTTTTAAAAAATAACTCTGATACGTTTACTTTAAGTAAATACTTAGTATTTCCAATGTTTGCGTTCAGATTCGCTTTGATTTTCCTTCGTTTAGTGCAGTTGATTCAAATTGAAAATGTCGGTCGATAATTTGCAATTACGTCACATTATACTTTTTAATTTCAAAAAGGGTAAGAACGCTCTCCAAACAAAAAAAAAAGATTTGTGCCGTTTACGGAGAGGGTTCTATTAGAAACACCATGATACAAAAGTGGTTTGATCGGTTCAGAGGCGGATAATTTTGACCTGTTCTCTCTAAAGGCAATAATAGCCGAAAATCCATGCACCACGATTCTTTAGATAACAGTTAAATTAAATATTAGCAAATGGACGGTTTTTGCCCATATGAAAAAAATTGACGATACGATGTGAGGTCCCTCACGAACTTAGTGAGCGAAATCAGTTGAACCTAATCGCTTCGTGGGATTTTTTGCTGAAAAATAATCTGAGACTTAATTTCTGAAGCGGGTGGTAACTGGTGATGAAAAGTGGATTATGTACAACCCCGTGCAACGAAAAAAATCATGGGGGTTGCCAGGGCAGCGGTTTTAAGTATGGCGACAGACGACCTTCATCCAAAAAAATTATTCTTTGGATTTGGTAGGATTGGAAAGGACCCATACACTTTGAACTTCTTCCACGTAACGAAACCATCAACACAGTTCTCTACCGTTCACAATTAGATCGGCTGAAGGCAACTATCGAAGAAACCCGGCCAGAATTAGCAAACAGGAAAAGCGTCGTGTTCATCATGACAATGCACGATCACACGTTTAAATCAGGTCCCAGCAAACATTGTTGAGTTTTTGTTCAATCCGCCGTACTTACCGGACATTGCACCCTCGGACTACCATCTATTCCGCTCCCTATAAATTTGTTAATATAAGAAACCTTTTAAAACCGAAGAAGAGGTGAAAAATAACCTGTTGACATTTTTTTGGGACTGTAAAAATGCATTTTTCAGGACATGCTACACCCTAGTATTTCAAAGACTTTCAAGAGTTCATCTATGAGGTTTTTATAGTTTTCATCTTTCTTATAGCACAGAAATCCTTTCATTACACTTACAAAACACTGCCAATTCCTTTTCATTTACTTTTTCTTGAAAACGGAAATCACCTAGAAATTTCCATATCTGAGGTCCAATAAATATGCCTTCTTATAGTTTTGCATCACTTAATTGAGGAAATATTTCTTTTTCTAGGTACTTGAAACCATTATCTTCTTTGTCCATGGCTTTGACAAAGTTTTTTACTAGTCCAAGCTTAACATGGAGAGGCAAAGAAGCACCTTTTTTGGGTTAAAAAGGTTTAAAAGAAGTTCTATGAGGCCAATCTTTCTTACTGCAATGTTCTTTGTTTGTTGCCCTACTGTTCCATAAAACTATACAAAAAACAGCAATACTTTGTAAAACCCCGTTGAAGTCCTAGCAATATATCTTTCACTTTTAAATCCCTGCAAATATCCCACTGATACTGTTCATATTTAACGCAATTAGTATGGTTGCTAAGTTATCATATAGCAACATAGCGACATAGCGATATCATATAGCGACAAAAACTTTCACTTTTTCCTCTTGTGTTCTGTAGCATCACCTATTTTTAAACACCAGCAGTAATCGCCCAACATAGATAGGTTCCAGCGTCCCTGGTATCTTGTTTTCATCGTCCAGATGTCCTGGTGAAATCTCCCTCCTTGTTCGTCCCTTACTGCATCCAAATTTTCCGGAAAAAATCCAAATGGTAGTGAAAACATGCATTTTTAAGGCCATGCGGTATCTTAGTATTTCATAGGCTATCAAGAATTCATCTATGAAGTTTTTATAGTTTTTATCTTTCTTGTTGCCTAGAAATCGTTTCACTACAGTTACAAAATACTTCCAACCTGCCAATTCATTTTTACTAAATCATTTAATTCATTGTGAGTTATTAAGTGAGGTTCCAGTGCAAAATCAAAATCAGGTATAAATAATTTCAAATATCACATGATATAAAAGAGAGACAGGTACTTGAAAATGGGACGTGCCAGGCCATTTCTGTGAACAAAATCATGTCGACCTGTGTAATTGGCCGAACACAAATCATATTTTTAATACACCAGGAGAAAAAGTTTTTTTTTTTCCTAAAAAATACTGTACCATGTTCTGCAATCCACGTCTCCACAGGATTTGTTCATCGTACATTTTGAACTTTCAATGATCTTTTCAGTAATGAAAAATTGATAATAATGAATTTGGATAAATCATGAAATGATTTCAATAATTTCTAGGAGGGCAGGTGAAGACTTCTTGGCGGGCTCATAATCCTGAAAAAAAGTTTTACATCTTTCCCCCGATGAAATTCAAATACATCAACGAACGAACAGAGACTAATGGTAACAAAGATTAATGATAATACAGACTAATGGCAACAGACACTAATGCTGGTCTGGTTCGTTAGGAATAATCAGATCCACCTGGAAATAAGAGTCCCCCGGTCTCCAAATATTTGTAAGTATTCACGAAATTCGAGCTTGTCGCGTCAAAAGAACTCCCCCCGTAAAGAATATTTCAGTCCTCCTACCCAAGGCAAGGAGTAAAAATCGGTAACATATTGACCCAACTAGAAGGCCCCCAACCTCTTCTATCTCTATACTCCAATTCGAAGCTCAATATGTTAATATAAGGAAGGGACAATGGCAAACTTCAAAATCTAAACATTCACTATTAAACCTACACAAACAGCGAATATATTGAATTGGCAGAAAACTTCATATGATTGGTGTTTCAATATAGGTGTTTCAATTCAGTGATAATCGCCTGTACTTTCCCTTACGCGATTCCGCCATTTGATTATACACGGAACGAAATGTTTTTACATAACCTTCCTTATTGCGGTTAATACAATTTAAAAATGCTAATGGAAATACTGTGGTTCATGAAGAGATATTTCTTATTCATGGGAGTACGGGTATGCCAAAAGTGTTTTGCCTATTAATTTAAAGTCTTAGTCTTCTAAAGAATGTCTTTGAGAAAAATCCACCCCAACCCCATATCATACACGCCTGAAAACCATTGAACTAATTGAGCTACGTTTCTCGTCATGTTTATATGATACTGCAAAATTGACCAAGACCAACTCGACCACTCGTCGCCTACGACAATGTGAGTAAAGTATATTTATGGACAAACAAAGATCACAATATCAGGCACAAACACTTCGAAGATATTTGCAAATCTAGTAAATTCTAAATATTGGTAATAATTTTTTTACTAGAATTTTTAAATGGTACACTTGTAGCTTTTTAATGTTTCAAACGTTTATTACAGATCTTGGTCTACATTATTTCGCCTCGTTAGGGCTTTCTCAAGAGTGAGAGAACTCTTGAGAAAGTCCTTACAAGGCGAAACATATATGGAACAAAATCTAAAATAAACATTCGAAACATTAAAAAGCTACAAGTGTACCATTTAAAATCCTAGTATTTTCAAAATGTTTCACAAGAAGTCAACTGCGGAATCCATAAACATTAATAATATTTTTCTTTAACAATTTCCACCTGTTTGGCTTGTCAGTATTAAAGATATTGTACATATATTACTTTTTAAACACTAATTTATATTCATCATTGTATAATAGCTAATCATCAACCTGAATGGTTTTTGCTTAAGGCATTTTTAGTCAGTAAGAACTATTTATAAATAAATTTAGGATAATTCAAAAATTTTAAAATTTTTTGTGTGATATTTAGAACCACTTATGAATATTTAACTTATTACTAATTGTTAAACAACTGTCAATTAAAAAGCTTATGATTTTAAGAAAATGTTTAGAAATTCTTAAAATTTGAATGTCTATGTATTATAACCGAAAAACCTTAACACAACAGAAGACGAAAAAGTCAAAGGGCTTATCTCAATCTGTTCTCAAAAACTTTAATGAAGAAGAAACCGACCTCGAAGATCAGGCATGTTCAGGTCAATCTGATACTGTGAATTCTGCGTTGAAGTTAATCCACCAATCAGGACTAGTACAGTCCGAAAGTGGTTTTAGTAGTAGAAGCACAGCAAAATATAGGTGTACTTCAATAAACCCGAAAAGCAAAACCAATGAGTAGTTTTCGGACAGATAGCAACATATACGATCCTACGAAACATGTTTTCATGAAAGGTGTTACTGTGAGTTTGATTTGAAAACTTGAGAGCATTATCTAATTCAAACTCGTTCTCAACATTCAAACTCTATTATCTATCTCTAAACTTTATTGGGCGTATTCCGAATGAGTTTATGGGCATCTCAATTTCTCTTCATCAAAAACCTTCAGATTTGATCAACAGAAGGGAAATGAAGGAATCAATCTCCAAAAAATCGGCACAATAGACCTTCTACCACATACCAGCCACTAGCCACTTGCGCGATAGAAATTTCCCCTTTTTGAAAAGGGTCGATCATCTGAAGAGGTCCAAATGAAGTGCCATATGTTCTGTACCTGATGCACTGGTATCGCCACACTATCGATATATAGTTTATATGTTTTAAAATGTATGATAAAAATTTAAAAAAAAACTATTATCGATCACCCTAACAAACCGTTTCTCAACCTTTTAAGTGTCGCGACCCACTAAATAGCCAAAAAGCTAATTAAAAGACCGATCCAACTATCAACCGATCAAAAGTCTTCAGTGTGCGGCCAACCTTACTGGAATATTTTCCAGATAGCAACGATAATTTGTCGAAAAGATGAGTTCTCGATCGGTTTGATGAAAATGTTGTTGCAGCTGCAAATTTACCTATTGAGATTCACAACCAACTCATTGAAATGTCGGCCGACAAAACTCAAGATTTAGAGAAGTTTTGACTTGAAGGACGATGTGAATGCGGAAGCCTAGTAAAGGAAGCTGAAAACATTAATCCCCTTCGCTACTTCTTACTTATGCGAAAAAAGCTTATCGTCTATGGTGGCTTAAAAACTAAATATAAAAATCGTCTATTACCACTGGAAAATAATTCGCTTATGTGTGTTAAAAAAAACTTTTAAGTGAAAAACAAAATTAACAGTCGCATTAAATTATTATTTCAAACAACTATTGGCTATTACTTTTTATTAAGTTTTTTTTATTATGTTGTTATCATCTGGTAATATTTAATTTTCAAACCCTTTTTTTATTTAAAACCCTTATATTTCCTAAACGCGACCCCAAGATTGAGTAAAGATGCACTAACATTTTAAGTTTAAATAGGCCGAGAAGTGACATATCCTGTAATACTTTATAGTCGAAATACAGTCACTTATTACGGTTAGTATACGGATGGGTGGCCGTCCGAGGACCATTGTTTGTGTACTGCATTTCAAAAGGCAACAGTATACAATCCGAGAAGAAATCGCCCCCAGTCACAGCACTTCAAAGTGGAGTAAGGCCAAATGCTTTCTTAGATGTATTCTACATTGGTTGCGTTAAGCGGTTACTCCCGGATAGTCCACCAGATAGTCTGAGTTGCTGCTACGGTTCTAATCCTAAAATGGTACTTTTTTTTAGTTTAAATATAAATTTTGGATTATAAACAAAAATATAATATACAAAAGAGGACATTTGAATATAAATTGAGAGTTGAGAAAGGAATTAAGAGTTGTTATTGTAACATCAAGTAACCAAAATCATTTAGTTGGAATGAATGTAAATCAATTTTAAAACATAAGAAATATATTAGAACATATGTACGAGTATAGTATTTGAAAAAGGAGGGTTAAATAAATTTATTAATACATATATACATTTATTAATATATTTATTAAATTAATTAATACTCTCAATTACTGGAAAAAAGAACTTATGAAACCCTATCAAAAAAACATTGTTATTAACAATGTTAGTTTTTGGCCATTTGCATACTTGTGTTTAAAAGCAGCTAATTTTGTGCATTGAGAAGCAAACTAATCATTCGCTGTCATTAAATGATCCGGTACCAAACTACATTCCCTAAAGAGCAACATTTCTAGATACATACAGCGCAAAATATCGTACTTTCTGCATTACGTCATCAAAACCAGAAAAATATCACTTTAAAATCGGAAATTCTACCTCACCCTCCTCCGGATATTTTCACTGATCACTTCCATTTAGCGCTAAATAACGAATGAGACATAATAGAAATTATAAGAACAAGAAAATATAAAAACCCAACGTTTAATGTTATTTTTATTATAATTTATGACCTTGTTTTGTTTTCACTATCAAGAAAAAGTTCGATTACCTCAAACTAAACCATTGACATTCATATTATACGCTTATGTATTTATAAACAATGCAAATACTAAATAACAGCTTCAAAAATAACACACAAATATAGAACTAAATATACGAGGTATATTTATTAAATAAGATCCGTTTTTTAGTAAGAAAAATACTATAAATATCATTACAACAGACTTGTATCTACTTTTCTACATAATTTCCATTTTTGTGCAAACATTTGTCATACCACTCAACAAGTTTTTGAATTCCGACGTTAAAGAAATCTGCTGCCTGTGAAGAAGCCCAATCCATGACTGCAATTTTAACTTCTTCGTCGTCATTTAACCGTTGAGCACCAAGGAACTCCTTTAAGTACCGAAACAAGTTAAAATCGCTAGGGGCAAGGTCTGGACTGTAAAGTGGATGATCCAGTTCTTCCGTTCCAAAAGACCTGATTAGGCCTTGTGCCGGAAGATTGTACATCACACCGGAAGACAGTAGGTCACGCGGCTTGTTTTGTATGGCATGCAGAAGTTTTCTCAAGGTGACACAGTAGGCATCAGAATTGATTGTTGTGCCTCTCGGCATAAAATCCACTAACAAAATCTCATTCCTGTCCCAAAAAATAGTTGCCATGATCTTTCATGATGAAATTGTCTGTTTGGTTTTGATTCTGGTTCAGTTTCTCCAAAACAACGGTGTACGCAACTGACCTTAAAACCTGTGGATATTCACTTGATAACTTTGAAATCGTGAATCGTCGGTTCTCTCGAATTTTGTTGTCCACATCACGAACCAAATTTTCAGAAATCAGAGAAGGTCGGCCAGGGCGTGGCTCATCATTTACATTAATCATTCACATAGGTAAATTTGGTTATTAACAGACGGGTAATTACCCAATTTACGTACTTTCGAACACTACTGTAACACTCATAGTATTAGCATTAGCATTATACATTAACACTAGCACTAGAACACTCATAGCATTATCACCATAAACCTCACAAATCTAATGGTTAATTTCTGCTGCTGCCAAGTTTCTTGCAGTCAAGAATCGAATTACAGATCGTATCTATAATTCGATTCTTGTCAGAAGGCAGAGGTCCTCCTATCAGAGGGCGTCTCAATTTTCTTAAACGTTATAAACTTCTACAGCTCAGCACGCAGACAGTCGAATCGGCCGCAAATGGGCGCCAAAACGCGCCCAAAGCATGGTAGCAGACGCGCAAGCGCACTGCAGCGCTTGTGCGTCATTTTTACTCTCATTCACAAACGGACCTTAATATAAAAAATATCCCTCGTGTTATCTAATACACCTATGTTATCCTATTAGACTAATGAAAAATCAATACATTTTCTTTTAAAAATTTCACATATTAATTTTACGCGTTTTCAAAATAAAGAAAAACATTTGATGCTTAGTTCGAAGCCATATATTGGCAAGTTGTTTGATCCTATACCCGGAAATACTAGTCCTTGTACTAGGTTCGATCACGCCCGAAATATGACCATAAATATCTCAGTCATATGGCATGAAAATTAACTGTATGAGAAAACTTTTTCTGTTGACCGAAACCAGAGATGTTCAGTTTAACTCCTCATACATTCCACCAAGTTGCGAAAAATATGGGTTTACATTGACAACTTTATTATTTGGAACCAGTTTATTGTACAGGAGTTTCTTAAAATGTCACCAAACAAACAAGAATGCCTTCCTCGACAACTTGTCTCTCATGGCCAAGTGGTCCACCAAAATCTAATCATTGATTTTGCTTATCGAAATTACCGAAGGACGCCAATTTGTCATCCCAAATCATAATTCTGAGGATAAAGGATTCATGTGGAGAATTTTGAAGAATTTTGAAGTTCTTGACAAGTCAATATGATGGGGAACTATAATATTAAATATTTATATTAAATTATGTAGCATTTCTCGACGGCGTCTTTTAGTTTTACCAAGAGCATAAAAGTATCGTTAGGCTGTTCATTTTACATTGCTGAACTCAGCATGAATTTTGTAACATTGAAGAGAATGCTTTTTTGCGTTTCATTTAAGTAGTTATTAAAATTATTTGTACCTGACTTTGAACTGAACAATGTAGGAATTACCACAAGACCGTAGAGGGGGTATTTCCACAGTATTCTATGAACCTTTAAGGACAGTTTTATTGTTTTCTATAATTTAGTTTCTGTCTCATTTACAGTACAATCAAGTGTTTAAGTCGGTTTTATATAAAATGGATTTTTTTAGTTTTAGTCGTCGATTTTGCAAAAATCTAGCGGATAAGTTTTGTTATGTACGCTGACGATTTATTTTTAAGTCACAAGCTAGATATATATACGATGAAGTAAAAAAAGTCTATCTTTTATATTTTAAGTGCCAGATTGGAGATCAAAATAAAGGTTGGGCTTCTCATGTTTGCTGTGTGAGTTAACGTAAATTTGGTGATTTAGTCACGTAAATTTAGTGCAGTGGATACATCGCAAGAATAATTCTATGCTGTTTGCTTTTCCTATGTGGAGAGAATCTACTGACCATGTAAGTGATTACTTCTTTTGTATCACTAACACAAGAGGGATTTCAAAAAAGCAAAGGGACAAATCAAATTATCCAAATTTGCCTTCTGCCCTTAGGCCAGTTTCTCATAGCCAGGAACAATATGTTTCCCTGATGGATGATTCTAATTTTCCATCAGGATCTGATCCACAACTTCTTGAGACACCAGTTGTGACCCAACATTTTTAACTACCAGTGAACCTCACTTCGCCCAAAGTGATAACCCAAAGTGAATTAAGTGATTTGGTGCGATTCTCAAAACAATAATCGGAACTTCCAGACTTCAACAGTGGACTCAGTAAAAATACAAGTGTTTTACTTTACCGAAAAGGAAATGTAACATTTTCAAGTTTTTATAAAATGGAACAATCGCTATGTGTATGTTGTGATATTTATGGTTAAATGAATGAGCTTAATATAAAACATGTACCTTCCGAGTGGCGTATTGATTCTCATAGATTCGTCGAAATACAGCCTAAAAGCACTCTTGCTTCATAAAGAAAACAAAAAACCATTTATTCATTTAGCCCATTCAGTGACAATGAAAGAAACCTATGACAACTTAGCAACCATACTAATCGAGTTAAATATGAACAGTATCAACGGGATATTTGCAGGGAATTAAAAGTGATAGAAAGGCGACAAAAGAACATTACAGTAAGAAAGATTGATCTCATAGAACTTCTTTTAACTTCTTCTGAACCTGGTACTTCAAACATAAAATATACCCCCTTGTTAACCCAAAAAAGAAGCTTCTTCCGCCTCTCCATATTAAGCTTAAACTAATAAAAAACTTTGTCAAAGCCATGGACAAAGAAGATAATGGTTTCAACTACCTAAAAGAAATGTTTCCTCAATTAAATGATGTTAAACTAAAAGAAGGCATATTTATTGAATCTCAAATAAGGAAGCTTCCAGGTGATTTCCGTTTTCAAAAAAAATTAAATGAAAATGAATTGGTAGGTTGGAAGTGTTAGAAGAACTCTTGAAAGTCTATGAAATAGTAGAGTGTTCCATTTGTATTTTTTCCGGAAAATTTGGATGCAATAAGCGCCGAACAAGGAGAGAGGTTTCCCCAGGACATCAAGACGATGGAAACAAGATACCAAAGATGCTGAAATGAATCTATGTTGAGTGACGACTGCTGGTTTTTAAGAGAGATCATGCTACAGAACACAAGAGGAAAAAGTGAAATTTTTTGTCGCTGTATGACATCTCATGTAATATATTTTTATTCAGAAAATCCTCAGTAATGTCTTTGTATAGATTTAACACGTTTATATTAAATAAACCTTAGATTGTAAAAATATGTCGCCTCCCTTTTTTCCCACCAACAACTCCCTGTAACAAAAAAACTGTAAGTGTTACAATAATTAGCTTATCATTTTCGAATTTAGGACAACAAAATACTTCATATGCATCTATTTTTATCAATGTTACAGCAAAAAAATTAAATTTGTTGACCTGTGTAATCTACCCAAGCTAGCTAATGAATTGGTCTTAACAGTTTGGTACAAAGCTTCAGAACTCATCGTAACAGGTCACCCCTATTATGGTTGGCATCCGATATTTAGCCTTCGCTAAAGTTTTTAAAATGGTTTTGCACTGCACGAATTGAAACTGCCCCTTCAATTTGCACAGCTTCCATTGTTTTGAACCCTTGCCTCCAGTAATTACGCAATAGCACTAATTTTTAATATGTTCAATTTTCTTAAACCCATAAATAAACTGTTTTATAATAAGTTCTATAAAATAGCAATAGCAAGTCAAAAAATTACGATATATAACCCAAATAAATGCACTGGCCTAATTAACTTGAACCTATGGTTTCAAATACACAATAAAAAGTATGTGATTAATGCATACAAAAAGAGAACGATATTCGATTTGAGCATCGTCAAGTAAAACTTACGGAAACTACATGACTCGTCTTGTAATCAATATATTTTCTGGAAAACCTTGATAAATAAATAGTTATATTGTTAATTTCTTCAGCACATTTAATTAGTTAATTTCTATCGCACGTTCAACTAGTTATTTTCTGTAACTCGTAGTAGATATAATATCAAGCAGACAAGACAAAAGGCAATTTCAAAATTCCATGAAAGTTATGAAGTCTTGCCGATAGTATATGGAAATAGTGTTATATTGTGATATAACTTATGAGATCAGATTAAACTGTTAATTATCACGCAGCGGAGTTGCATGTTTCCAACCTGACTAACTTGGTTGGGTCCTTTTAACACTTAGTTAAATCTTTCTGAAGCACAACTTAATCATATCAAGAACTATGTTTACTGTTCAATCTTGCAGATTTAAAATTAATTATTTCAAACAGCATCTGTCAATTGTATTTGAACACCTTATAATGTATTTTGAAACGAACTGGTTCTTAAGCTAAATATCATCATACCATTATGCGTCATCTTGTGACCTCTACCCCAAAAACTATATCAAAACGGTTGAAAAAATCTCTTAATCACGCTTCATCTGTTTCGATTTCCTCTTTAGGAGATATCATTAACCAATCATTTGGTTAATAAATAATATACACATTCAATCCGCTTCATCAAAATACACAAACTTTTCTTTTTTCAATAAATAAAGAATATGTTTAATAGTGACTAGTCATCAACTAGTTTTAATTTTAGCTTAAGGTATTTCTTAATATATATATATATATATATATATATATATATATATATATATATATATATATATATATAACATATTTTAGGATATGTATTCACAAATTAAAAACACTGAAAAAAAGTGAAGTTGCTGATATTAAGCCACACGTTTAAATGTTTTGTGACAATATTTGTAATAACTGGCATTTTCAAAATATAAATATTGGTTAAAGGTCTTACCTAAAGCAGCTGTGTTATCTTGAAGTTCAATTAGGACTCTGCCAGATAAAAACTGACCAGGAAAATAAAGTAACGATGTATTATCAAACAAAATTAAAAACTTTAACAGTTTTCTGGGCATTTTTCCGTCAATACTATTGAATAAACGTTAAAATAATAGAAACACAAACGTTTTTACCGCAGCTGTACTAACCCACCATGGTTATACTACCTACTTTAGTTTATTCGACGCTTACTTAATTCCTGCAAAGGTGAGGGAAATCCAAGGTCTGTGCTGGTGTGGGTATTTGACAAGAAGACGCTACGTTGTTTACGCAAGAAATCTGTATCTTCAGCTGCAGTAACATTTGATTTGCACTGTTTTATAAATGTTCCTTATAAGTCAAAATTCCTTTTTATTTTAATCTATCCATGCAAAGGTATATGCTATTCCGTAAAAAAGATATGTGTTATAATTTATTCAAAAATTCAACGTTTAATTAAAAAATATATAGTTTTTTGAATGAAAAATATTTAAAAATATAAGATTTGCTATCCTAAAAAAAACTTTTTATAATTGAAGTTAATTAAGTAATTTATTGTATTTATCTACCATTTAATTGTTTGTTTGTTGCTGTGTATTACTATTTGTTAAACAAATTATAAATTTATATTTTTAAATTTGAACAAAATACACAGGTTGGAGTTCTTTTATGATATTACTACCAATATTTCAAAACAACAAGAACGGCGAAGGAAATATGTGATCCAGAAGATGAAGGGGCAATCTCACTTAGTTCGTGGAACAAAGGAAGTTCTATGAATTACATAGCCACGTGGGCATCACCTTGTTTCTGTATTCTAAAGTTCTGCTAAGCCATTAAAGCTAGTCAATCAACGAACACGCGCAAATTATCTGCTCAGCTAGATATTTCACAATCATCAAGCCTTGTAGTAATGTTAAGAGATACTATCCAGAAATGTAATACACGATTTAATGATAATTCAAACTCAGTGCTCAATTTAAACTCAGTTTGATGTTTGAGTCACAAAACACTGCTAAAAAATCCGACGAACGACTTATAAGACGAATTTTGAGTTGCTATGAAAAATGGATGTACTTTAGTTATCCGGACAAGCAATTAATGATTAGATCTTTGATAAGTAGTGAAATGAGCACCCAAAAGAGGCCTGGATTTTCCAGGAAGAAATTGCTGTGTGCTTCTTGGAATTTGTAGAGTATAATATACCTAGAGCTGATTCCAAACAATCCAGTTATTGACGCGAGTCCATTGTATCCAACTCAATCGAATTAATGTAGAACTGCACCGAAAATGCTCAGCATTGATTTATAGAAAACGCATCAACAAAAGAAATACCGCAAATTGAAACTCTATTCAAAGCAGTTGAACTCGTATCACATAAAAAAATTGTTTTTAATATATACTTGGTATATCATTTTATTTAGGAACTAAAAAAACTACTCTATTTAATCATAAAATCATTTACTCGAATCTATACAGTCACCAGTAAATAAATTCAAATAATTTTACCAAGTAGAGAAGAAAATTAATAAATAGAAAATGGAATATATAAGGTATACCTTATATGTCTCGAAAGGTGTTCTACATTGTAGAAGGCTGATTCTCGCCTGGGGAAGCTTAAGCTTAAATAATGTCTGAATGATTGTGGCGTTCATACATTTTTTCCTTTTATTGGGTTATTATTAGATATTTTTGATATTTTTTTGAGTTTTAGATCCTGGCGAAAAACCCCCCCAAAAAAAGCTTAAGCTTGTCCTGCTACCCTGCTCATCAAGATTGGTGCGTAAATGGGAGGAGTAACCAAGAAACACTCGGTGCTGATCTAGTGTCATCGTTAAGCACCTACAAGTCCAAGCGGATATCACCACTAAACCGGCAAAAGGCGAGTTTCTGGAGCCACTAGTTAAGGGAAGGAAAACCCTTAAAACCGTTTAAAACTCTTTTCTTTAAGGAAAAAGCATGCCTGAAGGCTTCAAGTGGTAGTCCCACCATCAGGATGGGTGTAGCCAATAAGCAATTCGATCTTAAATTATCTTATTATAGAAATGATAATAATTAATACACTTGGTATTTGTTTCACAATATATTCAAAATATCATCTGACATGTTTCGGCCTTGCGACCATTGTTAAGGAGAGTTATGTATAAACCAAACTATAGTTTCAAAGTTCTGTCTAATGGAGGTCCGTTTTTTGTCTCGTTAAATTTATGACACTTTCAATAATTGGGGTATTCCCAAAGTCTAGCTGGGTGTTTGCTGTGTTTTTATTTTCGGAAATGTCCAAGTAATTTAACAGCCCGCTTTTATTGCAACTATGTATTAATTTGGCATTATTGATATTAAAAAAATAGTTCTATATATATCTATACAATGTTCGGCAAAGCCCGTCTTTTTCTGATTATGTAAAATTGAGTATCTATGTTTTTTTAGCCTAGCATTGGGAGACCTCCCCATTTAGCCTATATATATATATATATATATATATATATATATATATATATATATATATATATATATATATATATATATCCCCTTTGTGGGGACCCTGGACACGTACTTAACACTCGAGGTACGGAAAATGTCCGATATGGCGGAATTGGATTCCTCATCAATCGAAAGCTGAAGGACAGTGTAGTAAAATTTGAAAGTACTTCTGACCGACTAGCCCAATGCGTCATTCAGCTGAATAAAAAGTTTAGGCTTCAAATCGTCTAAGCTTATGCGCCAACTATAAGCCATAGGGATGAGGAAATTGAGGAATTTTAGGGTGCTTTTATACAAGGAGAAATATAGATACAAAATCCTGATGAGTGATTTTAATGCCAGAATTGAAACAACAAGAACTGGTGAGCAAGACAATAGACGTGACAGATTGATTGATTTTGCTGAAAGACAAGAACTCTATATTATGAATTCGTTCTATAAGAAAAATATCAGCAGAAAATGGACATGGAAAAATCCATCTGGGCTCACAAGTCAAATTGACTACATCATGACCAACGATAAAACAATATTTACCAATTGTACTGTCCTTAACAATTTTGATGTTGGAAGTGACCAGTGAATGGTACTAGGAAAAGTTAGGATTAACTGTCGAAGAGAACGCGAAAGAATGGTAAGATCAAAGAAGGGCAAAGTGGATTCTGGGAAACTGTTGGAGAGAGGAAGCGAGGAAGCTTTGTCAAACCGGTTTGCTATGTTACAAGATTCGGAGGAAGCGGAACTATCAGTTCAATATGAAGAAATCGCCAATAATGTGCTTCAAACGGCTGCTTCAATAGCACCAGCAGAAAAATGTCTCAAACAGATAAAAATCTCTAGTAAGACCATTGATTTAATGGAGAAACGGCAGGCAATGAGAAATGCAGGTAGTCCTTTTGGCAGGGTCGAGTACACTGAGCTCTGCAAAACTATAAGAAAACTTATCAGAGAGGACACGCGCCGATTCAACATGCAGCTAGTGCAAAAAAACCTGGAAGAAAACAAAGGAATTCTGGGGCTTTATCGTTTTTTGACTACGTATAGCATTTTTTATCTATATTTTGAATATGTTAAGTTCAGGTGTTGCCAAATTAGGTATGCTGGATTATATCCATCGTGAAAGAGTTTGCTGCAATAGTCTTTCCATTCGGTTAAAATGGCATCGATATCTGTTATTTTTCGCTTTCTGTATTATCTGTACTATCCTTGTACTTGGTGTATTTGTCCTCAGCAAACTTATTAAATATGACCTGACTCTTTTTTAGATTTATTTTCAATCCAAATGGTTTTTCAGCCTTTTACAGCTCTTTTATGTGCCTTTGCGGCTCATCTGAATCTTGAAAGACCCAGTGAAAGAAGAACAATATTATCCGCGAATCTAAGATGGCTCAATATTGATCTTTATTACATCCTGTTCCCAATCAAGGTTACGGAATACCTTTTCAAAGCAAGCTAAAAAAAAGGCCATATTACGTCACCCTGTCGTAGACCCCGCTCTATATTAATTCTAACCTCAAGATCATCAATGTGAACTGTCGCTGTAGCTTCATCATATATCGATCCTAGTAGGTTTGCATAGGCTCTGTCTACGGCTTAGTTAAGCATGACCTGCTTTGCATCCACCTCCACCATGACCTGCTTTGAGATCGAATCAAATGCTTTTTCATAATCGATAAAAGCCAAGCACAGTGGATAGTGTATTCATTGGGCTCTTCTACAACTTGCTGTACAACCTGGACGTGATCCATTATTCTTCCACTTCTCCACTTCTGAATCCTGCTTGCTCTCTTGGTTGTGCGTCGTTCAATTTTCTTAATATTCTCTGGATATTATCTTGGTGAAAACTTTGTACACCGTTGATAGGAGGCTTATTGGACGGTACTTTTTTAAATCGTCCTGTGTCCCTTTTTTGGTAAAATAATCATTTGTGCATTTTTTCATAAGTTGGGTAATTTTTGTGCCTTGAGGCATTTTGAGTATAATTTTGCCATTGTTTTATATAAAGTCTGACCACCAGCCTTTAGCATTTCAACAGTTATACTAGCCTTTGTCATCTCTTCCACCAGGATATCCGGCATTTGTTCTTCCGCGGGTATTGCTGCCTTTGGATGGTTTGGTGTGGTTTAAAAGAGTGAAACAGGAATCCTCGACAGACTTCGGTCATAAAATGGAACATCAAAGTAAAGAAAACTCAAAGCTGCTATAGAGTACATTAAAATCCCCAAAAAAAAAGCTCACTACTAGATAATCAAGCAGAGTTCAGATCGGGAAGAGGCACTCAAGACTGGATCTTCTCCCTCAGGCAGATATCTAAAGTAGTACTTAGTGGAAACAAGAGGTTTTATATGTGCAATAGACCTGAAAAGATTTTTAATACTGTGCCAAGGGACAAAATATGATCTTCATTGAAAAATAGGGGAATAGAAACGGATTCCTTAACGCAATCGAAATGATGTACCACAAACCCCAAAATGTGATAAAAACAAATAACACATTTACAAGGACTGTCATTATACCGAAAGGAGTTAGACAGGGGGAAATCTTGAGCCCGACCTTATTCATAGTAGTCATAAATGACATTGCCAGGAGAGCCAACAAATTAACAAACAGTATAAATATAGGACCTAGACATTTTTAAGACAACTCGGAATGGAAATAACCAAGAAAAATGATAATTTGTTTAGTTTGTAAGGAGGAAGAAGATATAACACTAAATATTGGGCAGAGGTTAAAATTACTGGGCAGAAGCAATATGGGCAGAGGTTAAACACAGCGAAAGATCTAAAGTATTTGGGAGCAATTATGAGTAGTAAAGGGAAAATTGAAGCAGACGTCAACAATAGAGCAAAATCAACAACAAAATTATTCCATGCTTTGAAATCAGTTTTCCTAAACACTGGAGAAGTATCTATAACGACTAATATTAAAATCTATAAGACAGTTTTTGTTCCTACTCTTATAAAGAGTTTCCCAATAAGAGCGATAGATTTTGAATTTGAAATAAAACACAGAAAATTCAGCCGAAAATGGTGCCCATTGTTTTTATTAGATGGTATGTTTTATGCCATTTATAATTGAAACAAAATATCGTTCAAGTGACTATCTCGACTTTTCTTGCACTGATTGATCCGATTAACCCAATTTTCGATAACTCGGTGGAGCATATCCACTGGTATGGCGACTATGCTTGCTCTTGATGAACTTGAAGCCAACATTCGGCTTCAAGTCAAAAAAGTCTTGGATTTGTTGATATAAACCTGTGATTTAACATAGCCCGAAAGAAAATAGTCTAAAGGTTTTAAAACACAAGATCTTAGTGGCCAGTTCCAAGGGCCATTCCGTGAAATTACCGATTCTCCGAATTGATTGCTCAATAAGTCCATCGTAATGTTTGTTGTGTGGCAAGTTGCACCGTCTTGTTGAAAATATAGCTAGTCCGCATCAATTTCATCAATTGTCGGAAAGACAAATCAGATAACATCGCACGATAGCGTTCGCCATTCACATTGACGGTCCGTCCTTCGGCGTTCTTGAAAAAATACGTAGTTGTTTAAGCAAAAATGAGCCCCATCGGAGAAAATAATTTTGCGATGAAAATCCGGATAGTTTTCCATTGCTTCCAGTGACCAATCTGCGAATTCCCGACGTAATCGATGGTCAGTTGGCTTAAGTTCTTGGGCCAATACAATCTTGTATGGGTGTGATCCAAACGCAAAATATGCCAGATGGTCATCCTGGATAAGTCCAACTCTTGAGAATGGTGCGGAACAGACACATTATCGTTCTCGGCAACACTTTCACGAACAGCCGCCACATTTTCTTCACTACGGCCGCTACGAAGTCGTGACGGTGGTTTTTGATTATGAAGACTAAACCCACGTTCAAACTTATCAATCATATGGCGGATGGCTTGATAAAAAGAAGCAGAATGAAGACCGTATTTTGAACGAAATGTTCTTTGGGTAGCAACAAAATTTCTGTAATTTTGATAAAATGTTTGGACAATTTCCAAACGTTGTGGCAACGAAAACTTGTTCATGGTGAAATGGCAAACCTTAATGAAAACAATTGACAGCAAATGTCAAGAATATCAATCAAATATGGCCGCCATTAACTGTCTAAATCCTATCGTCCCTATTGGGAAGCAAAGCATGTGGGAGTGAATCATGGATTCTAACGAAAAGATGTAAATCCAAAATGACAGCCATGGAGATGGGAAGATTGATAAAAATAGAGGGGATTGCCAGGAAAGATAGGATAAAAAACGACGTTATCAGGGAAAAACTGACAGTGATTCCTATTACTACACTTATTGAGGAACGACAATTAGGATGGTTTGGTCACTTGATTAGCATGAAAGTTAATCCCGTTAAAGAAATTTGGGAAGCAGGATGGGAGAGGAAAAGACGACTAGGCAGACCAACAAAAACCTGGAACCGGCAAGTAGTCCAAATTCTTCAAACTCGAAACTATAACGGGAACGGAGCTCGAAGCAAAGCCAAGAACCAGAAAGATTGGAAAGAGTAAAATTGTAAAGCAAAACAAGCCTCGACACCCAATGGTATGAAAGGATCCGGATAATACTATTATACCTTATAAATATGCCAGCAGCTGTTGAATTTCCTCAGTGTTAAAGATAGGAAAGTCATGCGCTCATCATCGACAACAATGGCCAGATAATCAAAATGAAAAAAATCTTCAGTAAGAAAGTATATTCTTTCAGAAGTGCAGGATTAGTAAATCAAAAACGACAAAAGACTTACTACATTATAGTATACACACTAGCAAGGTATTGCCTATATGAAGTGTGATTTCTCATTCGAAAATGAGTGATTTAATGAAAACTTTATCTTAAAATTATAAATAATTATAAAATTAATTGATACCAAAGGAAATTACTTTGAGCACTTATAAAGCGTTGTACGTTTAGTTTATATACAACCATGATTATAATGTATGTGAATTTTTAAATAAAATACAAAGTATTACAAAGTAATTATTTATTCGTCCAAATTTATTTTGTCCCCTTCAAAGTAATCGCCTCTCACTACATTACACTTATTCTAACGAGAGTCTTTGAAACAGTTGTTATATTCGAGTTCTGGTATTCACTTCAAAGGAGCCAGCGAACTTTCTTGAATGATTTTAATGTACTCGAAACGGTAAAACAAAGCAGTTTCCTCAGTCAAGGAAACAGGAAAAAGTAACATAGTGCTTATGGTATACTAATATGGTATACTACTAATACTACTAATAATTATTGCGGTGTGCGATGGTGTGCTATCGATGGATGTGCAAAAACGCATATATAATATTCTTTATTGCCCGTTGACCAGTTGGGACGAACTCTTTATCAACAATACCACAGTAAACGAAGAAAACAGTTAACATTACTTAAATTTTTGACAGACTTTGGCGTTTTTTTCGTTGTTGTTTGATCTTTAACACAATACTGTCAACCGGGGCTACTTTGGGCCACCCATGTTTTCACTACCATTTCCATTACTAAAAAATATGAATTTCCAACGTCCAAATTGAGTTTTGACCAATTAAAATGGTATAAAAAAGTAAACTGTACTGTTTTACAAAACTACTGTTTTTTTTTTATTTTTTACTATTTTTATAGTTTTGGACCAAACTAGCCCCTGCTTGAGGCTTCTTTGGTCCATTTAGTTGATTTCATACAAACATTGTAACCCCTTGCATAAGGATCTGCTAATAAATTGACACCGCAAATTAGCAAAAAAATGTTTTTATTATCATACTGAAACACAATAAACTAATTCTAAATATAAAAAACAGTCTCAAAACTTGTCCTTTGTTCTTATCACTTTTGTCAATGCTAAACTTTTCATTTTATTTCATAATCAGCCATCTCAGCAATATTGAAGTGTCGTTTCATTAGCTTGGAAGGCTTGATTTTTTTCTTGACGTCAACCCATTCGTAAAAAAGAAGATCCTTTTTATCGGGTCATTTCCAGGACTTTTTGGTCTTGATCATGCAGTCTATTGTAGGACTGACTCTTCTCCACTGGGTAGTTTTGTTATCAAACTAAGATAGTGCTTTCCTGCATATTTGACTATGACAAAGTCACCTTCTTCTAAATTACTTTTTAGAGATTTTGGTTCCGGTAGATCTTCTTTGCTAGGTCCACTGATACCAACGTCTTCTCCAGAATCTTCAGATTCACTTTCATAAAAGTTGGAGCGGTCATCAGAACGACTGCAATCATGGAGACTGTAAGAACTGGCGTATTCAGATTTAGTTTCTGGTATTCGATTTCTGTGTGGGCGCCCTATTTTCGGCTTAGGCGTAGACGTTGGTACTCCTTCCAAGTCCATGTCATCTGCGCTTGATTCATCAAACAATTTTGTAGATACACTTTTGCCAGCTGGCACATCCAATTTTTTCGTTTCTTACTAGACCTTTTTTTGGTCATATCCTACACTTTTTCTGCAAAGTTTTGAAGAAACTGTCTCTTATCATTTTTCTTAGAGGGTTGCTTACGTCCTTTTGAGGCAAACGCTCCAGAACCCCCTATGAGGGGTATGATACCTGTTTTTTTGAACCTAGAAATCATGTTTTTCTTCTTGTCTGCGTTCTTTTTGTCCACAAAGTCAATATTTTATGCCACTCTCTTTTCATGGGACCATAGTACGCAACATCCAACGGCTGGATGATGTGAGTAGAGTTTGGGAGTAGGCACACAAACCTTATATTGTTTTCCTCACACGCTTTTAAAACTTCTAAGTCGATATGGAAGCTTAAATTATCTCCTATCACAACCTTGACTCCGGGCAACTTTTTCAATCGATGAAGCAGGGTTGAGAAAAACCAATCTTCGAACGTCCCCATATCAAACCAACCACTTTTTGTTCTATTAAACCTACATCCCGCAGGTCCACCCTCTGTCCATGTAGCCCTCGTAGACCAAGTGTTCAGAGTTGTACACCACATATGCTGGTAACATCTCTCCAGTTCCATTTCCACAAAACATTAGTGAGGTGCAAGATTTCGTAGACTCCATAATGCGTCCTACATACTTTAATCCTCTTTTACAAATAACTTTACTTGATCCTGGGTCATCTCATAGATTTGTCCCATCATAATTCTAGATATTTTTATCTGGCACATCACTGATGACAGTTTCTAAGTTGTCAAAATAATCATTGACTATTTTTAAATTTGGGTGACGAATCAGATCTTGCGAAATTCTAAGTTATTTACTGTACGCCCCTATTGTCAAGAAAGCATTTCATGGAATATCTGAAATCAAGATCAGTAGTTCTAGTAGTAGATCAGTAGTAAAAGTAATTCCGCCAACTTATTGATATGAGCCTCAAATCTTCGTTCTTCGTTCTTCTTCTTGAGAAAACACTATGGAATGGCTATGAGTTTTTACCTCATTTGTTTTAACCTTATTTATCATTGTGCTTCTAGGTATATTATAATACTGACTTGCATCTCTTTGTGTTCTTACTCCATTTGATATGTTCATCAAACAAGCTTGCAAAGTCTCAGCATTGTAATCGGCATGGTTTCTCGAACCTGCCTTTCTTTTGTAATCTCTCGTCATGATGTCCTCAGCAACTGGAACAAAAACAACTAAAATAACATTTTAGAATAGTAACATTAAAAAAAAAAAACTAAAAATGTTTGTTATTAAAAACAGTTTTTAAAATATTTGCTGGTAAAAAGGATATTTGTAAATAGCTGGGGCTGCTTTGGTCTTGGCCAAATCAGTCCCGAAAAACTAGTTTTTAAGTTTTGTTTTTGAAATCTTTAAATAAATTTACTGTCAAAACAAAAAATTTAAGAAAAACTATGATCACATATTGGAATATATTACTAAATGTAATATTTTGACACTTACTTTATTTTTAACTCTTTTCCAGATTGCTTCACAGGAGAAAGTTTGGAGAGTGAAAATCTTCACATGTAAACAAATGTTTGCATAAACTCCAGTTTTGCCACTAACAAAAAATTAAATTCAAATCAAAGAATTAAATTACCCTCAAATAGTGCCTATTACATAGGTGTGCTAGTGACACCTTACAAATAATTTAATTATATTTAATAGAAATATTTTGTTTCTTATTTACATTTACATTATTATTTTTTAAGAAACTCAAATTGATGCTTCAACACCTCGAACTTCAGCTGAATTGAACCAAATGTTTTGAGAAAATCTGTGAGCATAAAAATATCCACACCAGGTGTATTATCAGAATTAGCCTTTATGACCCCTTTCGCACACATTACTGAATTAAATTAGTAACAACAATATTTTTTTGCTCTAAACTTCAATAATTTTAAGAGTATATATATATATATATATATATATATATATATATATATATATATATATATATATATATATATATATATATATATATATATATATATATATATATACAAAAGTAGAAACCGTTGACAGTACTTAAATGAAAACAGTTTAACATAATGACATCACAAATAGGGCAGCCAATAGTGGCGCTTTCGTAGTCGCATGATTTTATTTTGAATTTTATACATTTTAACTCATTTATAATTAATTGCAAACAATTTTTTAAAAGTTTTTCGCATCGATTATCAATATTATTTACGATAAAGTCTAATTGTGTTGTTGATCTTCAAAATTGATTGAATTGATTTATATCGTAGGTTCCTAAGGGGGGCGGTACCGCGCCCCAATAGGCGCAGGAGCCTTCCATGGGGGCGGTAGCGGGTACAGAACCAAATGGCGGTCATTAAGACAAGGGGGGCGAGATGGCAGTGGCGTACCTACTTACCGAATGTTTTTGTGAATAAATATTTTATCTAGCTATCTAAAATTTTTATCTTATTGTTATCGCGTAAATAAGCATTAAAAAATTTCAACGTATACCTAATTCCGATTTAGTATTGTCGGTGACAACTCTTTGCAAGTTGGTAAGTAAAAACGCGATTCACGCAATCAAGCATGTTTCTACAAAAATATGGGACCTTGTAATGACTTGTTTACAGAGCAAGTTCAACAGCATATCTCAAGGAATCTACAATCGAATAATCCATATTCGTGAGTGATAAGTATTATAGCCATTATTTTTATAACAATCTATAAATCTGTTGAAAAGTTAGTTTATTGAAACCGTGGCAAATTTTGCGTTTCAAAATGTCTAAATCTAAAAA
This sequence comes from Cosmopolites sordidus, assembly GCA_031761425.1. NCBI lineage: Eukaryota > Metazoa > Arthropoda > Insecta > Coleoptera > Curculionidae > Cosmopolites > Cosmopolites sordidus. The sequence goes on from JARFXV010000901.1 coordinate 280,951, forward strand.
GTAATGTCGGCAGTCCATTAGTATTGAGTATTTAAAATATGGGTTTACCGGTGCCATTGAGTATTTAAAATATGGGTTCACGCACTCTCCAAACCAATGATTACTTTTGTGTTTAATTTGTAAAAATGTTTTGTCAAATGAATCTATGAAGCCTTCTAGGCTACAAAAGCATTTGAGTAAATGCATTTTGATAAAAAGGACACAGATTTATCCTATTTTCAAGGACTGGAAAAGAAATATTTAAAACAGCCAACTATATAGAACCTGCTTGCGTCGCCTTCTAAACAAGAATATGATGGACTACGAGCTTCATATAATATTTCATTGTTAATCGCAAAAGCGGGAAAACCACACACAGTTGGCGAGGAATTAATATTGCCGGCAGTCAAAGAGGTAATAAAAACTGTTCTTCATCATACGACATCGTCAGATATCATCAGGAAAATTCCTTGTAATGTAAATTCCTGAGTAATAAATCAATGCAAAGAAGAATAGATGAAATGCCTAAGACGTGGAAATATCATTATGCATGAATCAACTCTACCAAATAACGAAGCACTACTCTTATCATACGTTCGATTCATAAAAGAAGAATAAAATTGTCAAGAGTTATTTGCTACCGATACAAAGGGAGAATCGATATTTAATACCATGAACAAGTTTTTTCAAGAGAAAGAAATTCCTATTCGGAACATTTTGTCAGCTGCTACTGATGGTGCCCCAACAATGACGGTGTGTCATAAGGATCTTATAAATGTACTCGCTGTACACTGTGTTATTTATCGTCAAAATTTGTTTGCAAAAAATGAGAATGAACGCCTGCGTACATCGCTCCATTACGTTATTAGAGCAGTCAAAAAAAATTAAAAGCAATTCATTGAACGATAAATTATTTGGTCAACTTTGCAGTGAAAATTATGAAGATTACAATCGCTTGCTGCTGCACACAGAAGTTCGTTGGCTCAGTACAGAACCTTGAAAATAGAGACGAAAAATTGCGCGAAAACCTGATTCTATCCAAAAATGGCATCGCTTCTTTGACAGACCTGTTTAAAATATTTAATGAAGTCAATTTATAATTGCAAGGTGATGAGTGCAATTTAATTAAAACAAAAAATTTCATAGCTGCTTTTGCAGGACATTAGCAGCAGTGTGTGCAAAATAGGAAGATTTACTTACTGCCAACACCTGGACGTTCTTCGTGCTAATTTTACGGAGCGATTCCAAGATATTTTGCAAATGAATGAACCGAGTTGGGTTTAGATCAATTCGCAAATGCAGATACAGCAGAATCATCAAATTTAGAAGAGCAACTCGTAGAACTCACAACTAACGAAGATCTAAAAGTAAAATACAGAAATAGATTCCAAGAGTTCTGGCTTCAAGAAGCAATTCCAGCTCTCTGCCCTGGATTATGGGCAATAGTACAGACATTTTAATTGCATTTCCTTCATCGTATTTGGCTGAGCGTGCATTCAGTGCAGTAGCTAATTTTCGAAACGAACGAACCCGGAACGAAATTGGAACCCGATATTAACAAACTGTTAAAACTCCACCAGTCTCAACCATCTCAGTAATTTTTTTATTTGTTATTGATTTTGTGTTTATTCTTAAATTATGTAATTTAAGACTAGTTAAAAGTGTAAATACATATGGGGCTTTGGATACATTTGAAAGCATTCAAATAGAAAAATGTAAGAAAATCATAAACCGGAAAAATCATAAAGAACCTATTCCGTTCAGTCAACTTTTTCAATTATTAATGTAAGGGTCAGTAAGCTTCACGGTTCATTTTTTCTTTCTTTTTTTTCTTCTTCCTTTTATCCTTTTTTTTGCACGCTTCGTTAGGTAGGCAATACGGTTCCTAGGTAGTAGGTTAGTAATTAGGGTTATTATATAAATAGAACATAGTTTAGTTTTAGAATTAGATTAAATAATCTCTTGATGATGCTAACATGATTAGCGAAACGTGCGTCGAGAACTTTAAAAAAAAAGGGATTTGGTGTTTAGTGGTAAATCTTTTTCAGTTTAGTATTTCACACCTAAGGTTCCAATAGAAGAATTGATTTATTGAATGTTACATAAGTTTCTGCATTTTTTTATGAGAAAGGTTTATTGCAAAAAGCAACAATATAACACCTGCTCTCACCTCTCGACTAATATATTGATGCCGTTTCGCAAGCCTGGACTCGAAAAAGTTGTTAAGCCAATTTTTAAGGTCGTCATCGTTGGCGAGAGTAACCCTCATTTGGTTGGACAGCGAGAGGAAGAGTTGATAATCGGTTGGCGCAAGATCTGGAGAGTACGGTAGATGCGGACCACCTTGACGATGTTTACTTTCCCAATACACGAGACTATCAGCCACTCCTTCATTTGTTTCATATTGATGCAGAGACATCATTTCTCATCTCCTATGACGATTTTGTACAAGAATCATTGCTTGTGTCCGCGTGTTGCTCGGTGTCGGGTGAGATTTTCCTTGTTGTCATCAGATAGTTTGTGTGGTACCCAAACTCCAAATTTTTGAGTAAATCCCATAGATTGAAGATGTTGGAAGATTATCGCAAAACCGTAGTCCGTCTTCTCAAATAATTATCGGCATATTGGACGACCGTCTTCCTTCAAAAACGCTTTAAGATAGTCCTCGTCGAAGTCGGAAGGTCGATCTGAGCGGGGCGTGTCGTCTAAGTCAAAGTTGCCATTTTTGAATTTGGCAAATCATTCTCGAAGAGTCCCATCGGCTCTAACGTCTTCTCCCTGTACAGCGCAAATGTCTCTGTTTCTGTAGCTTTTTGGTCCCAACGAAAGGCGATATATAGCAAGTGTCGAAAATAAAATGTTTTGCCGCCTAGAATTTCCATTTCAAAAGCCTGAAAGTTAATCAAAATTAAGTTTATCAGAAAAATGATGCCAGTTTTGTACAGTAAGAAAAATGTTTATGTATACTTGGCCAAACAAAATATAAACGAATTTTAAAAACAGCGGGAACTTACGGAACAACCCGTTATTTATTTTTTATGTAATATTCCATCTTTATTTTCATGCGCAAAAAATGAATGTTGTTGACAATGTGTCAGATCAACCGATCTGGCATCTAATCATTTATTTAATATTTCAGTAAAATATTAGTGTTAACTTTTTTATATCGTTTTTAACAGTTTTTAACAGTTACAGTAGTAACACTATAGCATCAAACAATTAAAAATACAAATTTAAGAAATTTCTTATGCTCTAATTTTATATATTTAAATCTAATTAATATAAATTATAGTATGTTTCATTTATATGTTTGGATATTTGATTAAACAAAACCATTTGAAAAACAAACTAAAAGTGACGTCAAAAAAACTTTCCCTAATCAGTTTTAAATGAGAATAATTACGTAGATATATTTACGACATACGTAATAACGTTTGTCTCCGTCTGACAAAAAGTGTATGTGACCTTTACTTAAATTATAACCACAATATTTTATATATTATCAATTATATATTTTATTTATTTATTTAATTATACGAACCGCATAGTTAAATTTATGCCATTTATATCTAATAAGTTTATTAAAAATAATTTTATTACCAACATCCTATTTCATTCCAATTCTACTGGAAGTAAGTCTGAGTAAAAGATCTATCACGTCACAAAGACGAATTGTCAAATCTCAGATTTGTCAAGCAACGTTTTTGTGATATTTAAGTTTGTTTTTTGTTAGTTTATTTTGTTTGCTTTTTTATATTAACAACCTCTAATTAAAATTTATATAGTGAAATGTATGAATTTCCATATAATCAGCGAGTCTTTAAATAAAAAAGAATGAATAGGTATGACGATATTTGTTGGTATCATGCTCAAATAAGCAGGGAAGATGGTGAAAAGCTTTTGTTAAATCGTAAGTTTATAACATAAACTTGTAGGGATTTAGAACTTTACTGATATATTTGTTTTTAGATCCGAATAAATGCAATGGGCTTTTTTTGGTGCGAGGCAGTGTCTCATCCCCTTGTGACTATGCTCTCTCTGTTTTGTATAATAATCAAATAAATAATTATCAAATAAGACGACATCAAGAAGACGCATTTTTCTCTATAGGTAAAAATAACATACTCATGAAAACCAACATAAACTTTTAGAATATTTTTATATTTTAGATGAATGTATTAAATTTCATGGCCTTGAAAATCTTGTAAACTATTACAAAGTAAATCCTTTATCTGAAGATGGATTGGTTTTAACTAATTATATTAAAGGAACTCTTCCACCTCATGATTCTCGTAGACAAGGACATACGAATTTATTGCATAGAGCTACCGATCAAGGAGCTTATACAGTAGTTACAGAATTGCTCAGAAATGGTTACCATGGCTCCCTTGCTAAAAATCAAAATGGACAAACAGCAGCTCATTTAGCTGCAATTAGAGGACAAAATGAAATTTTGCGGCGTCTGATTGATCATGAAGTTAATGTCAAACTTCGGGATGCTGCAGGTTTTACACCTTTACATGTGAGTAATATTTGGTTAATACCATATTTAATTTTGATAATTTTATTAAGACAACAGGCTAACAGTATTTTCCTACGCAAATTATGTAAATAATTTGGATCAATATCTGCTAAATAAATAGTACAGCTGGAGTAAGATAAGGTCCCTAGTTTGTTTGCCCTTTAAAATTTGAATGAAACATAATTTAAAAAACCATCCACAGAGCAAATGAAAGTTTTATTCCATATATTTTTTTTATTACACATGAGAAATCACATCGCCCAAATCACCATTCTCCTACTCGCAAACATGTGCTCTTCTCACAGTGTTTTCAAAGACTTCTCAGCATTTCAGGATATATTGTAGCAATTTCATGCCGGATGTTGTCCTTTAGGGCCTTGATAGAAGAGTTGTTGGCATATACTTTGTCCTTGAGATAGTCCCATAGGAAATAGTCTGGGAAGGTCAGATCCAGTGAGCGAGGTCGATATATTACCATTTTGCGATATGATGCGGTTCGGAAAATGTTGCCTTAGAAGGTCCATTGTGGCCTTCTGGTAGCTATGGTAAAAAAAAATATTAATTATTACCCTATAGCACTCTCCATTGACCATCTGAGCAAAACCTTCTTCATCTTCGAATATGTAAGGTCCAATGATTTGTTCAGTTGTTGTGGCACACCAAACCGTTACGCGAGCGGAATGCACGGGTCTCTGATGCGTTCTTTTTGGGTTCTCGCTACCCCAAAATTGATAGTTTTCTTTATTGACGAAGTCACAAAACTGGAAATATGCTTCGTCAATCATTATCAAAGTGGAAACAAAATTCTCATCATTTTTTGCGAGTTTTACGAATGCGCGGGAGTATTCTAAATGAAGTAGCCTATCTTTTGGATGAAAGGCATGGACCAACTGAATCTTGTAGGGAAAGAGTTTCAATTCGCTGTAGGGAACGATGGGAAATCTGCAATTGAGCAAAACGTCTTGTGGTAGATGTTTAAGGTTGATTTGCAACACACCCAAACTCGTTCAATGTTTGCAATTAAACGACCACTACGAGGTCTTTCCATATGTCTAGCATCCCCTTTCTTCAAAACGCCGAACCGTTTTGGTTATTGTGGGCCTAGTCAGTGCCCTGCGAACATTGTAAAATATTTTATATCCATGTTGCATTAGAATTATTGACCGATTATTTTCAAAAAACAAAAAACAAGATTATTATGGTTCGCTGAGCAATTGTGTACCTCTCATACATGAATTCTCTGACTTTTATCTGTAAATGTAAAATAAAAAAGAAAAATTAAAAACTACAAAGATCCAAAACACAGGATTTATTGTATATTTAATTAATCATGCATAGATTTGGTTAAAATTACCGGGTTTATTCAGAAAATTATGCTATTCAATTAATACATCTAATTTGTTTACAGTTCTCACTGTATTTACTTAGTTTACAATTGATATTCTTTTATCTCACATTTCTTCATGCATAAATGTATCTTTGGATGGGTGTTTTTATCGTCAATAGTAATATTTACTATTGGCACTCAATTTTCTGTTGTGCTATTTTCAACATTGATTATTGAGGTGTTAAAATTAGTTTTAGTAAATGGTGAATGCGCTAGCATTAGGCTTAGTTATTAATAAAATTAAGTTAAACTCTGAAAGACTAAAATTAACTAAAGTTGCTGTATGTTCTTTCAGTATGCTTGTGAAAATAATTTTCCAACAACAGTTAGGTTGTTGGTCGAATTAGGAAAAGCCAACATTCAAGCTAGAATTACGGATAGTGGAATTGTGCCATTACATGTAGCCGCTAGTAGAGGCCACAAAGAAGTTGTGAAAGTGCTACTAAGCTTAAATGCTCCAGTATATCCTAGAACTAAAGAGGGACTTTTGCCGGTAGAACTTGCGAGAAAGAGCGGACATGAGGAATGTGTTATCATATTGAGTACCTAATTTTCAGTAAGTGTGCAGCTCCTAGTTGTTATGTATTTGTTATATTTTAGAAAATTACAAAGCCCCAGAACCAAAGGTCAAACGTTCTGAATTCTATCATGGTACTCTTGGGCGTCAAGAAGCTGAAGCTATAATACGAAAGAATAATCCCCAGAGCGGTACTTTTCTAGTTAGGTTTAGCGAAAGAAATAATGAAAATATATTGACTTTATATCATGAGGGCAAAACTTGGAATTATATTATACGGAAGAAGGTAAATTTAACATATTATAGTTTTTCTAAACTCAAAGAGATTTACTACTAAACCATTGACCAAATCACTTGTAAGTAAATCTCTAAATCGATCTCTTTGAGTTTAGTGTTTCAGACTAAATGTTCCAATAGGTTCGAAGCTATTGAAATTGATAGACATGACCCAAATTATATTCAATCACATTTTTCTTTATCTCTAATTGTTAATAATTGATCACTATATCATTGGCAAAATAGAAGCACTTACTATTACTCACAAACCAAAGTTTCAAATTTCTAACATACACCAGCAAGAATTTATAAATGGCTGATTTGAATTACATTTAAACTGACTATTTAAGTTAATAAGAGAACTCACCATTGTCTTCAGTCTTTCCATTACTCCCTAATATGTTAACAAACTTATATAACTACTTCATATATTTGAATTAGATTTATTTTTTATAGGATGGATTTCTCTTTATTGATGATGGGCCATTATTGAAATCACTAGAACATGTTGTTGATTACTATAAATCTTTACCTGACGGACTTCCTACTGTCTTGATATCCCCAGTACCACCTGAACCAAAACCCAGTGTGCCACCTGTAAATGCCAAATAGGAGTATTTGAAGCATTCACAACATTAATTATTTTCATTATTTAGATATCTACATTAAAGAGGAAAAATCAGAAGCTCGCCAAACCTAAACTTCAGTTACCTACAACAATTTCATCCGAGTCGCCATCTAGTCCAAACATGTTTCAAAACATTAGTTTTACAAGTGATTTAAGTTTAGCCAATAATAATAATAACAATATTAAAGAAAAAGAAAAGAATTATATATGTGCTAGTCGATTAACGCGTGGTGCGTTAATTGGAAAAGGTGAATTTGCTTCAGTTTTTGAAGGTAGGTTTGGATTGATACTTTATGTTTGGTAAATATCATCAGAGACTCACGCAACTTGAAAATTAATGATTATGTAAGAAAAAATATGTCCATTTAATGACATACTTCTGTATTTTTACCTTATCATTTTTCAAATATATAAAATGCAGAACTAAGTTCTTATCAAATAGAATTATATTGTATATGTTATTAATGGTTGCAAAATGATATTCATCTAAGATGTTTCTATCCACCTCTTTTCAATACATAATGTGTTAAGGCATAATCACTCATCAAATAGGCTTCCTTCAACTATTTTTGAAATATTCATTTTTTAACACCAAAAATGAATTTTGATTCATAACTCCAGACAACAATTATTTTCCTTTGTTGCCGCATATTTGTTTACCAATTTTATTCTTGATAGTAGTGATTTTTTAAATAATTAACTTTTTAACTATACTGTTAATATTGTTAGCAGCAATACTCTTGCATATGCTATGTTATATAATTTCAGGCGACTTTATATGTATTTATATTTTTTAACTCATTGACCAACAGTTTATTAACGAATCTAAAGTGACTCTCTGTATCAACCAAAATATTAAATACTAAAATATGACTTAAGAGCTTTATTCGACTTGTACTTCTCAAAGACGTCGATGTGTGTGTGTGTGTGTTTATATATATATATATATATATATACACAGCGGTGGCCATAAAAATAGAGCCGTTATAATAAAAGACACTGTTTGGCAAATAAAGTTATAATAACATACATCATTAGTAATGGTCATAAAATAGATCCAGAAAATTTATAAAGCAGTAAATACAGTGTCTTCACGTTTTACTTTACTGTTAATTAATCGACACGTTTTGTTTATTTCAAGCGTTGCAATTAAAAAAACAAACTTGGCCAAATAGTAATTTTGTTAGAAATGTGTCTAGTGTCCATTGTCCTAAAAAACTACCAGTTCAAGATAATCGTAGAGCTAGAAGAAAAACGACACCTCAGATGGTCCGAATTTCAAAAAACAACCTATTTAAATTGTCTACCGAAATTAAAAGTGAACTGGGGTGAGAAATAAGTTCAAGAATAATTTGAAGAAGGCTCCAGGCAAGTAACTTGCACGGTAGAGCAGCCAGAGAAGTTCCTTTGGTGTCCATCAAGAATGTAAAACAACATTTAAAGTTTGCCCAAGATCAGGCGCGTGCAAACGTGGCGCAATATTTTTATGGACCGATGAAACAAAAAATAAATTTAATAGGTTCTGATAGTAGGCTATATGTTAGAAGACCACCCAACCAAGGATTATTACCAAAACATACTATTAAAACTGTATAGCATGGAGGCGGTTATATAAAGCTGTGGGCAGCTTTTTTATGATATGGTGTAGGATCAGTTTCGTGGATTAAAAAAAAAACAGGGACCAAAATGAGTACATCTACATTCTTCAGGGAGTCATGCTGCCTTTTACAGAAGAAAATATGTCGCTGGTATGGAATATCAACAGGATAATGATCCGAAACATACTGCTAGGGAAACGAAACAATTACTTAGTGACAAAATAAAGTGAATTTATTGCTGTGGCCTTCCCAATCCCATTGAGAACTTGTGGACTTACCTCAAGAATAGCATGTATAAACATAAAACGAGAAACAAAGTTTGGGAGGTGATTAAAAAAGATTGGGAAGCTATATATATTAGAAATATGTTAAAAGACTTGTAAACTCTATACCCAAACGATGCGCCAACATAATAAAATTAAGTATTAAACATTCAAAAAAATGTTTGTAAATTTAACAGAGGTGGCCGATACTTGAATGAAATTCATTTTAAATAAATAAGCAACGATTAATATCTAAAAATTTCCACTATATTTAAAATTGTATGTATAATAATTGTTTCGACACACAGTGCCTTTTTCAAATTTAAACTATGCTAAACTAACAATAAGAAGTAAATAAAACCTAAATTGGCCATCGACTTACAATAAAACATGATAGTGGGGAAATCCATTTTTTTGTCAACGTCTAGGAAGGCCATGAAGTTTGATAACGGTGAACCATTCAAGTCTAGCTGGTCATTTAGCAAAATATCCAGACGATATTAAAACAAGACACAAAACTGTAAGTTCCGAAGAAAATATAGCCGCTGATGCTGGCAGTGTTGATGAATATCCAGATTTATCAATTCGTCGTCGTTCGCAGAAAGTTGGTCTGTGTTATTCAAGTATGTGGATTATGTAATTCTGAATTTGAGTGGTATTGATCTGGAGGAGATGTGGTTCCGACAATACGGCTCCACATGTCATACAGCTGAAGCAACAGTCGATTTATAGAGGGAACAATTAAATGAGAAAATTATTTCAAGGAATGGACCTGTTAATTGGCCAATAAGGTCATGTTTAAACTACATGATCGTCTTTAGATTATTTTCTTTTGGGGTTATATCAAATCGTTGCTCTGTGCCAATAAACCAGCAACTATTGACGCCTTGAAAGCCAACATAACTTGGACAATTGCGGACGTAAGTACCCAATTACTTGAAAAAGTGGTAGGAAAGTAGATTGACAAGTTACGCTTTGTCAGAAGTAGCCGCGGCAGATATTTGTCTGAAATTGTTTTTCAAACATTAATGCCCTTGAATGTTATATAAATATCACATAAGATAAATATAGTTTCAAGGTATCAAATTTGGTTAACAATTGTGATACCTTGCTGTTTTATTTATTTATTTATTTTTTTATTATTTCGTATATTAACAATCAGAATTACAATATTCTATAAGCTAATGTGATGGCTTGAGGGCTAGACTTCCCTATATTGGCGTGATGAGCAGACTCCCCCAACGACGAGTCGCCATTATCCTTCTATCAGGTCTGTTGGCCTGTGGTGATATTTTGTTGGTGATATATTGTTGGTTTGTGGTGATATTTTATGCTGCTGCTCTTGATCACGTCCTTAACATAGGGTATCTGGAGATCTTCGTGAAGAGTGTGGTTTGATATGTACCAAGGTGCGTCGGTAATCATTCGTAATATTTTGGACTGACATCTTTGGATAATGGCTAAATTTGATTTACTGGTACATCCCCAAAGTTCTATCCCATAAGTCCAAATTGGCTTACTGATAGCCATGTATAATAGAATTTTGTTATCTAAAGATAAGTTAGACTTTCTTCCGATAAGCCAGCTCAATTCTTTTACTTTTAGGTCAATATGTTTTCTTCTTTTTGACTATATGGGTTTTTCACGTAAGTTTACTGTCCAAGTGTATACCTAAATATTTTGTATTTGTGAATGTTGGGATTTCTACGTTATTAAAATGTAAGCTAGGGCACTGCCCTTTCCTGAGGGTAAAGTTGACTTGCGCTGATTTTGTCTCATTTATTTTAATTTTCCACTTTCGAGTCCAGGTTTGAATTAAGTTCAGGTGGGTTTGTAGTTTGTTTGAGGCTTCGACTGGGTTTATATTTGATGAAAACATGACTGTGTCATCAGCAAATGTACCAATTGTGGTGTATTTTGTTATTGGGAGATCAGCCGTATAGAGTACGTAGAGCAAGGGGCCGATAACGCTGCCTTGTGGAACTCCCGATCTAATGGTATATTTTTCCGATGTGCTATCGTTTATTTTAACTTTGAATTTCCTTTCGATTAGATAGGAGCTGTTTGAATTTAAAGTTCGGACGCACTAAAAAAATCACCCGTAAAATACTTTAGTAAATTTATGCAACGATTCTTTAAATTTTTTTAAACAAAAAACCCTTAAAACATATATCCAAAATGCAACTATTTCCGCGAAAAACAGCGGTCAGTGCTTCATTTTTTTTTTAATCATGGCAACGTCTCATCGTCTTGTTTATTTCTATCTATCGGAATTCAGTTTTTTTTTTGTTGCATCAGCCTCTTAATATTATTCCTTATGTTTCATTTCTTATTCCATACGTTTCAGCATAAAATTTCAATTCAAAACCAAAAATATATTCTGTACGCGAATATCACGATATGCTTCGTTTTTACGGAGAAGCTCTCCAACAATCCGAAGGGGCTAGGCGTATATTTATAGGCCTAGAAAAACCGCTTCCAGCTCGGCAAATATTTGTCCAAGAATTTCAAGAATGTAGGCACCAGCCTACAGCGCTGGCCTTTCGGTCCTGAAGTCGAAAAACAAATCTTTACATCTTGCTAAGAAGAACTCCAGAAGTACTTGATGTATTGGGCGACAAGTTGGATTGTACATAGAATACTAAAAGAGCAATTATTCTACCCTTACGGTACAAGCACTCCTACCTGTTGATTTTTCACACCTGCAATAATATTATGAATGGTTTATTGTCCAAACCAAAGGAATCCAAATTTTTTGCAGAATGTTTTATGAACCGACGAAGCTTCTTTCACCAGCAATTGGATGATGGACATGAACAGTTAATTGAATATAACAGTTAATCATGTCTTTCTTAGTGTGACATAAATTTTTAAAACGTGTTATGAAAAATTAGTTTTAATAATTTCAACTTTGGCATTAAATGACAATAAATGAGACGTTGCCATTGTTAAGAAAGTTAAATTAAGTTCTGGCCTGTTATTCGCGAAAATACCTGCATTTTGTATACATGTTTTATGGACACTTTTTATTTAAAAAAATCATTTCAAAAATAGTTGGTTAATCGTTGGTATATTTGCAAAAGTACTTTCCTTCATATACAGGGTGTCTCGAAACTCAACGTCAAGCGGGTGCCGGGCGAAAAGCCAGGTTATATGTATATATGGCAAGAGTAAGGAAAAAAGTCCATGTCATCGGGTTAAGTGATAATAGGCATATTTTTGAAAATCTTAAAATTCGACACCCTAGGCTCTATCTTTCGGTACTGTGATCACTTTCCATTTCCCAATTTTTCAGTGTTATTTTTTTATACGTGATCCTAAATAACCATGCTATTAATCGCAGTCACAAATCAAACAATGAACGTTGTTAATTTAGTAAAAAAAAGTTTCCTTGAGTCGTGGTTTAAAAAATTGTCAGCTAACTTTGACAGTCCATCATTAAAAAAAATGTATTACACTACCCGGGGCAAGTTATTTCAAAAGATTGCCCATTTAATCCAGATTTCAAAATGGTACAACAATTGGCACTTTTCTTTCCACAACTAATATTATTGCTTATTTTTTTGCAAAAGGATCACATTTCAAAAAACTCATACCATGATTAAAAATACTTTTCTGTGCTCAAAAATGGACTTCACCAGTGTGAGTGAGATAGACATATGTGATAGAGTGAGATATATAGTGAACGGAATTTTAAACGGACAAATAATTAGACTATTTCAGCTACCTGGTACTTTCAATGGCGCCAATTACTTGGATTTTCTCCAAACCGATTTGCAGACTTTGTTAGAAGATATACCACTCAATATCTACAGAGAAATGTGGTTTCATTATGCTCGTCCTGTACAGGATTATTTCAACAGAGAGTATCCCGAAACGTGGATTGGGCGCCGTGATTCAATTGAATGGCCTCCTCGTTCTCCGGACCTAAACCCCGTTGATTTATTTTACTGAGACTGCATAAAAGAAAAAGTGTATTTAAAACTAATACAAAATCTAACCGAACTGCGTCACAGAATTATTGAAACAACAGAAAAGAAAATATTTTTTCTGAGGCGATGCAGAGCATGTATTCGTGTCGAAGGTAAACAATTTGAGTATTTGCTTTAGTTTTAAAGAAAAATAAAAGTATTACAATAATTCCTTTCATTTTATTTTGATTAAGTTTTATCTTAATAAAATAATAGACCACTTATCAATTTGACTCACACATATTGCCTTTGGGTTGAATTTTTTTTACCATAGGTTTCTTTTGAAAAAATATTTTTTGTAGAAAGAGAAATGCCAATTATTGGAATCATTTTGAAATCTTCACTAAATGGGCCATCTTAAAGTCAGTTTGTCTCTCTAATTCATCGTCGAACCGCGTCACTATCGTCACTATCCGCGTACAGAAAAGTGCCAAGTGTTGTACCATTTTGAAATCTGGATTAAATGGGCCATCTTTTGAAATAATTTGCCCAGGGTAGTGTAATGCATTTTTTTTTAAAGATGAACTGTCAACGTTAGCTAACAATTTTTTAAACCACGACTCAAGGAAACTTTTTTTTATTAAATTAACAACGTAACGTAAATTAACAACGTTTTGTAACTGCGATTAATAGAATGGTTATTTAGGATGATGTTATAAAAAATAACACTGATAAATTGGGAAATTTGTGATCACAGTACCTAAAGATATAGCCTAGGGTGTCGAATTTACAGATTTTCGAAAATATGCCTATTATCACATAACATGCTTATATGGACTTTTTTTGTCTTATTTTTGCCAGAACTGGTATAACATGGCCTTTCGCCTGGCACCCGCTTAACATTGAGTTCCAGGACACCCTGTATATTAACTTATTTGTGCACTAAATAAATAATATGAAATTTAATTTACATATTACTATAGGAATTTTGCAAAACCCGGATGGAACAGAGACAAAAGTTGCCATAAAAACCCTAAGACAAGAACAGTTAGATAATGAAGAAGCATTCTTATCCGAAGCAAGAGTGATGATCAATCTAAACCATCATTGTATAGTAAAATTGTTGGGAATTTGTATAGGACCGCCATTGCAGATGATTCAGGAATTGGTTCCATTAGGCTCAATTTTGCAATATATCGACACCTTCAATGCCGAAATAAATCCTAACTGCGAATTTAAAATTTGGGCTGCACAAATAGCGTGTGGTAAATGTTTTCTAAAACGATAATTATCAGTCGGAATTTATATTTGATGTTAATAATTTTAGGCATGCAATACCTGGAAGATAATCGGTTGGTACATCGAGATTTAGCTGCCCGAAATATATTACTCGCCTCAAAGCTTCAAGCAAAAATCAGTGATTTCGGATTATCTAGAGCTTTAGGAACCGATCACGAATATTACAGGTAAAAAAACATGTGACTTTGATATTTACAGTATATTTTACTATAGCTGGAATTGTTTGAAGATTATTTCGATAAGCACAAACATTTTAATGAATATTCTTGTGCCTAACATTTTTATATGGTTGATTTTCATATATTTAGATGATTTTATTCTATTATCTTTTTTTCCTTCGCTTCTGTGAGTTTTTGCTTTTCAAATATACCATCCCAGAGTGGCCACAAACCGGGAATATCGGGAATTATCAGGGAATTTAATGAACTCGGGAAATATTAGGGAATTATAAAAATATCAAAAAATTTCAGGGAATTTAATTGCGACGAAATGTTTTAATAATATCTTCAATTTATTATAATCATGAATCTTCTCATTAAATATTTTAAAATATAAATTTTGAACATAGAATATCAATAGTAGGGCATAAATAATTTATTTTATTGATTATTAACTCTTGATTATTTTGGTCAGTCCATAATCATTAGCAAAGCTGTTAAAAGGGAAAGGTTTTCAGTCAATCCTGAATGTTTAGTTGAGAATATAAAAAACGAAATTTTAATTGCTCAACGATTAATATTTATCTCTATCCTAAGTGAAACGAATGGGCACGTTGCAACTCTTGATGTTCAAAAGCTTTTAGTTCATTCTTAGCGGAGCTCCCGCTTTCGCGGAACTTCATTAGACAATGAAAGAAACGTTTCGCAATAATATTTGTACATCCGAGGATATTTTAAATTTAAATAAAAGTCTTCAATAACTTTATTTTGTTATATTTTATTCCACTTAGTGTTAATTCGCTAACAATAATTTGTCGTCGCCTCGGTAAGGAAAACCCATGATACATTTGTTTTTGTTTTAACTAGTCTAAGGTAAACCTTCATATATAGTATAAAATAAATCTATCCTCCCTCTTCGTATTAAATCGTCTACAAAACAAATGAAGGCATGTTTTATAAAAGTCACTAGATCCGGAGGTTTTTACATCTTGAAAATATTAATACCAGTGTTGTCAGAATGTTCATTAGTTTGCTTCAGAAAGGTACGTTGTTGCCTTTCATTGTTTTAAAACTACGTTTGAAACAACAATTTCAAAGTGTTTTTCATTCATTCAAGATAGAAAAAGTGAAACAGAAGCTTTGTAAATGGTTATGAAGACCAACCACCTTTTCAATGTTTGTTAATGTAGGTGACAGTCTATAAGAGTGACGGAGTGAAAAGAACGTTGCGAAGGTCGAAACATTCACAAAGAATTATAAAAGTTTCTTAAAGAGAATCCCATGTGTTAAATTATCTATCACTTAATCTCCATTTTTTTCCAAACGAAAAGTTAGTGTGCTCTACTTATCCGCGAAATTTAGTCTGTAAAACTTTACAGGTACACTATTTATCGCTGTTTGATACGACATCTTATGGAGAAAATAAAGATTATTTATTCAATATGTTATACAATTGCTAAACATATTTTTAGGGCTTTGCAAGGCGGCAAATGGCCACTAAAATGGTATGCTCCTGAATCGTATAACTATGGCCATTTTTCAAATAAGAGTGATGTTTGGAGTTTCGGAATAACCATTTGGGAAATGTATTCTTTCGGTGCAGCACCATATGGAGAAAAAAAAGGGGCAGAGGTAAGTCTAAAAGTGAAGTAAACATATATGTTGGATATGTATATTTTATAGGCAATAACATTGGTTGATAAAGGTGAACGATTAGAAAAACCAGAACAATGTCCTCAGCATATTTATGATGTCATGTTGAGGTGTTGGGCGTCAGATAAAGATAACAGACCTAGTTTCAAAGAACTGGTGGATTTTTTTATGTCTGAGTCACAATATACAAACATTCAAGAATTGTTGCCCGAGGCCAATCTAGCATAAGAATTATGTGTATCAGGCTGTGAATATTTTTACTAAAGGATTGTATGCAAACATATGAAGAGGTTTATTATGAAAGTTATGTAATATATTTTTTGTATTTTTTTGTTTTAGAAATTATTTTTGTTATAAAAACTAAAAAAAATAGTATTTTTGTTTCGTTATATAAAGGGTGATTTTTTAGTGTGTCGAACTTCCGATAGGGGTGGTTGTCAAACAAATTGCAAGTTTGCACGCAAGTCTGTAAATCTGTGTTTCACTAGTCTGGCAAATCATCATGGAACGTTTAATATCAGCAACGCTTGCAAATTGTCAAAATTTATTATCAAAATCTGTGTTAAGTGCGCCAAACTTATAGAGCATTTCGTGCGTGCCCAACCCTCCTATGTATTCGGCGAATTATCGACAAATTCTGCATTTCAAGTTGCTCGATATTAAAACAAAAACTGCGCGTTTCGAAGAAAATATCACCGCTGTTGCTGGCAGTGATCCAAATATATCAATTCGTCGCCCTTCGCAGGATTTTGGATTTGTTATTCGACTACGTGGATTATTTAATTCTGAATTTGAAAGGTATTAATCCGGAGGAGTTGTTGTTCCAGCAAGACGACTCCACAAGTCATACAGCCAACATATCAATCGATTTATTGAGGAAACAATTCAGTGAAAAAATTATTTCGAGGAACGGACCTGTTAATTAGCTACTAAGGTCGAGTGATTTAACGCCTTTCGATTATTTTCTGTGGAGTTATGTAAAATCTTTGGTCTATGCCCCTAAGCCAACAACTGTTGACGCATTGAAAGACAACATAACTTGGAAAATTGCGGACATACGACCTCAATTGCATGAAAAAGTGGTCTGAAATTGCATTGACAGAATACTCTTTGTCAGAAGTAACCGCGGCGGACATTTGTCCGAAATTGTTTTGAAACATTATTGCCATTGGATATTTGATCATTGTTTTATTTGAATTTAGTTCAGGTTCGGACGCGCTAAAAAATCATCCTACATATGGAGCAAAATCTCACCCACATATATATATATATATATATATATATATATATATATATATATATATATATATATATATATATATATATATATATATATTATTTATTTATATATCAGCGTCATGATTCAGCCATTGTCCATCCACTGCAGGATGAACGCCTCCCTAGCATATCTCCAACTCCCGCGATTGTGAGCTCACCTCTGCCATTCCAGTCCAATATACTCGATGATGTCATGAGTCCATCGTGTCTCCAGTCTTCTTCGTAAACGTTTAAGATCAAGCAGTATCCATCCCAGGATTGCTTTGGTCCATCTGTCGTCACATCGCCTCGCTATACGAATTGCCCACCTCCATTTCAATTCTTTTGTGGCCCGCTTTGTAACGCCAAGATTACCCCTTTCCATTCTCCTCTGTACTACCCGTACGTACTACTACCCGTAAATTTTTGAACTAATTGTGATGTGGGTGTCCATTTTCCACTTCCGTATATCAAAATCGGCAAGAAGAACTGATCAAAAATTTTCTCTTCAGACAAAGTGGGAATTTGTTCTTAAACACTAGGTTGAGTCTTCCAAGTACCTGACAGCCCCATTTAACACGCTGTTCCACTTCCCCGGCGGTATCACCCTCCATTGAAATATTCTGCCCAAGATATATGTAGTGATCCACAATATCCACACCCCTCCTTAAAACAGAAATTATTCTATCGGAAAATTTATTTTACATGACCTGACACTTCTTCAGGTTTATTCTCAAGCCAGACGCTTCTCCCGACCTTTGCAGCTCTTGTATGTGTCTTTGGAGCTCATCTGTGTTTTGTGGCAGAAGAACGATTTTATCTGCGAATCTGATTTTATCAATGAATCTATCACCATTGATTTTTATTCCATCCTGTTCCCAATCCAGATTATTGAATACCTCTTCAAGGCAGACTGAGAAATGAACAGGCGATATTGAGGCACCCTGCCGTACATATCCCGTTCTACATTGACTTTAACTTCAAGATCATCCATGTAAACTGTCGCTGTAGCTTCATCATACATGGATCTCAGTAGGTTCTCATAGGCTCTGTCTATCCCTTGGTTAAGTAATGCACCAATTGGGGCTTGCTTTTTGATATTGAATCAAGTGGTCAAGGACAGTGGCATGGTGTAATCATTGTGCCATTTGTGCCTGTTACACAACCTGGATATGATAATGATCCATTGTACTGAATCCATATATATATATATATATATATATATATATATATATATATATATATATATATATATATATATATATATATATATATATATATAATATTTATATATATATATATATATATATATATATATATATATATATATATATATATATATATATATATATATATATAATATTTATATATATATATATATATATATATATATATATATATATATATATATATATATATATATATATATCATCATCATCATCATCATCAGCCCGTATCGATCCACTGCAGGATGAAGGCCTCTTCAGCATGCTTCCAACCTTCACGGTCCTGGGCTTTCCTCTGCCACTCGGGTCCAATATACTTAACGATGTCATCAGTCCATCGTGCTTTCGGTCTTCTTCGCGGACGTTTGCGATCAAGCGGTATCCACTCCAGGATTGCCTTGGTCCATCTGTCGTCCCATCGCCTCGCTATATGGCCTGCCCATCTCCATTTCAACTGTTTTACTCTTCCAATGATGTCACAGACTTTTGTTTGTTCCCTGATCCATGCGCAGGACTTTCTGTCTCGTCTTGTAATGCCAAGCATACATCTTTCCATTCCCCTCTGTGCCACCCGAAGTTTTTGAATTGATTGCGATGTGAGTGTCCAGGTTTCACTTCCGTATGTCATAACGGGTAGAACGCACTGATCGAATACTTTTCTTTTCAGGCAAAGTGGGAGTCTACTCTTAAACACTATGTTGAGCCTACCAAATGCCTGCCAGCCGCATTTAACACGCCGTTCCACCTCCCGGGCGGTATTCCCCTCCATGGAAATCCTCTGCCCAAGATATACAAAGCTGTCCACAATCTCTAAATCCCTTCCTAAAACTGAAATTCTTCTGTCCTGAGCGAAGTTATTGAACATAACCTGACTCTTTTTCAGGTTTATTTTCAAGCCAAATGGTTCGCCAGCCCTTTGCAGTTCTTGTATGCGTCTTTGCAGCTCCTCTGGGTCTTGTGAAATGAGAATAATATCATCTGCAAATCTAAGATGGTTTAAGTTTGCACCATTGATCTTTACCCCATCCTGTTCCCAATCCAGTTTACGGAATACTTCTTCAAGGCCAGCCGAGAAAAGAATAGGCGATATTGCGTCACCCTGCCGTACACCTCGTTCTATATTAATTCCCACTTCAAGATCATCAAGGTGAATTGTGGCTGTAGCTCCATCATATATCGATTCTAATAGGTTTACATAGGCTCTCTCTACACCTTGGCTAAGCAGTGCATCCATTATCGCATGCTTTGAGATGGAATCAAATGCTTTTTCGTAGTCGATAAAAGCCAAGCACAGTGGCATGGTGTATTCGTTGTGCCTTTCTATGACCTGCTGTACAACCTGGATGTGATCCATTGTACTGAATCCACTTCTGAATCCTGCTTGTTCTCTTGGTTGTGCGTCATTCAGTTTTTTTAATATTCTTTTAGAAATTATCTTAGTGAAAACTTTGTACATCACTGATAGGAGGCTTATTGGACGGTAGTTCTTTAAATCTTCCTGTGCTCCTTTTTTATGTAAAAGGATCACTTCTGCATTTTTCCATAAGTCAGGTACTTTTTGTTCTTTGAGGCATTTTGAGTATAGTTTTGCCAGTGTTTTATGTAACGTCCGACCACCAGCTTTTAGCATTTCGACAGTTACACTATCCTTTCCTGGAGCCTTGCCGTTCTTCATCAATTCTATAGCACTTGTTACTTCCTCCACTAGGATATCTGGTATTATATATTGTTCTTCCGTGGGTATTGCTGTCCCTGACTGGCTCTGATCTTCATATAACTGGGAATAAAACCTTCTGACAATCTCTAACATTTGGGTACGTGTCCTGCACACTGTGCCATCCTCACGCTTTAAAGCATATATTTGCGTTCTTTTGTTTCTCAGCTTCTGTTTAGCTTTGTTAATTCCTTTGTTTTCTTCCAGGGTTTTTTGCACTAGCTGCATATTGAATCGGCGCGTGTCCTCTCTGATACGTTTTCTTATAGTTTTGCAGAGCTCAGTGTACTCGACCCTGCCAAAAGGACTACCTGCATTTCTCATTGCTCGCCGTTTCTTCATTAAATCAATGGTCTCACTGGAGATTTTTGTTTGTTTGAGACATTTTTCCTCTGGTGCTATTGAAGCAGCCGTTTGAAGTACATTGTTGGCGATTTCTTCATATTGAACTGATATTTCCACCTCCTCTGGATCTTGTAACGCAGCAAACCGGTTTGACAAAGCAATCTCAAAATCGCTTCCTCTCTCCAGCAGTTTTCCAGAATCCACCTTGCCCTTCTTTGATCTTACCATTTTTTCGCGCTCTTTTCGACAGTCAATCCGAACCCTTGCTTGTACAATTCAGTGGTCACTTCCAACATTAAAATTGTTAAGGACAGTACAATTGGTAAATATTGTTTTATCGTTGGTCATGATGTAGTCAATTTCGCTTGTGAGCCCAGATGGACTTTTCCATGTCCATTTTCTGCTGATATTTTTCTTATAGAATGAATTCATAATATATAGTTCTTGTCCTTCAGCAAAATCAACTAATCTGTCACCTCTATTGTCTCGCTCACCAGTTCCATATGGGCCAGTTGCATTTTCGTCTGTTCTTGTTGTTCCAATTCTGGCATTAAAATCACCCATCAAGATTTTGTACATTTCTCCTTGTATAAAAGCTGTATATATATATATGCTATGTATATATATGCGATGTATATATATAGCTGTATGTATATATATATATATATATATATATATATATATATATATATATATATATATATATATATATATATATATATATATATATATATATATATATATAGTAAATTGAGGAAGTTTATGATGATGTGACCCAGCAGTACAGGGAGACAGCAGTACAAGGAGAAATGTACGTACAAAATCCTGATGGGTGATTTTAATGCCAGGATTGGAACAACTAGAACTGGTAAAAATGCAACAGGTGAGCGGGACAATTGAGGTGACAGATTGGTTGACTTTGCTGAAGGACAAGAACTTTATATTATGAATTCTTTCTATCAGAAAAATATCAGCAGAAAATGTACATGGCAAAGTTTATCTGGACTCACAAATGAAATTGATTGTATCATGACCAACGATAAAACAATATTTTGCAATTGTACTGTCCTTAACAAATTTTAATGTCGGAATTGATCACCGAATGGGACGAGCAAAAGTGAGGATTAACTGCCGAAGAGAGCGCGAAAGAATGGTAAGTTCAAAGAAGAGCAAAGTGGATTCTGGGAAATTGATGGAGAAGGGTAGCGATTTTGAGATTGCTTTGTCGAACCGCTTTGCTGTGTTGCAAGACCCAGAGGAAATGGAAATATCAGCCCAATATGAAGAAATTACCAACAATGCGCTTGAAACGGCTGTTTCAATTGCACCAGAAGAAAAATGTTGCGAACAGACAAAAATCTCCAGTGAAATCATTGAATTAATGAAAAAACGACGGACAATGAGAAATGCAGGGAGTACTTTTGGCAGGGTCGAGTACGCTGAACTCTGCAAAACTATAAGGAAACATATCGAGGAAACACGCCGGTTCAACATGGAGCTCGTGCAAAAAACTCTGGAAGAAAACAAGGCTAAACAGAAGCTGAGAAGGGAAAAAACGCAAATTTCTGCCTTAATGCGTGAGGAGTTCACAGTGTGCAGGGCGCGAACGGATATGTTAGAGGTCGTCAGAAAATTTTATTCACAGTTATATAGAGATCAGAACCAATCAAAGATAACAATACCCCCGAAAGAACAAATGCCAGATATCCTAGTTGAGGAAGTGACTAGTGAGTGAAATGCTATGAAATGCTCAATGAAAAACGGCAAGGCTCCAGGAAAGGACAGTGTAACTATCGAAATGCTAAAAGCTGGAGGTCGGATTTTATATAAAACACTGGCAAAATTATACTCAAAATGCCTCAAAGAGCAAACAGTGCCTGAATTATGGAAAAACGCAGAAGTAATCTTTGTACATAAAAAAGGAGCAGAGGAAGATTTAAAGAACTACCGTTCAATAAGCCTTCTATCAGTAGTGTACAAAGTTTTCACCAAGATAATATCTAAAAGAATATTAAGAAAACTGAATGACACACAATCAAGAGAACAAGCAGGATTTAGAAGGATTCAGTACAATGGATCACATCCAGGTTGTACAGCAGGCCATAGAAAGGCACAACGAAAACACCATGCCACTGTGCTTGGCTTTTATTGATTACGAAAAAGCATTTGACTCAATCTTAAAGCGGACCATAATGGATGCATTGTTTAGCCAAGCGGTAGACAAAGCGTATGTAAACCTATTGGGATCGATATATGATGGGGCTACAGCGACAATTAACCTTGACGATCTTGAAGTTGAGCGAGATTGATATAGAGCGGGGTGAACGGCAGGGTGACGCAATATCGCCCTATTCCTTTCTCGACCTGCCTTGAAATATTCCTTAATCCGTAATCTGAATCTAAATTAAATCATCTTAGATTTGCAGGTAATACACACCAAAGGTTCCAATAGAAGAATTGAAAATGTGTATCATTGAATAAATGATTTTTGAAACAAATAAAATCATTTATTTCTTAATTGCCTATCCACACTAAGAAACCAGAATGAATATTTATTAAGCAAATGCGCAAAAGCACCTTATGAATATTTAAGATCTGAGGTAATATTTTGGGTGGGTTTCAAGTGGGTCGATAAAATGCAGTCAATAATATTTTGGAAGTTCGTCACAAAATGTCTCAAGATTAAAAGGTCCATCATATATGTGTTAGTTTTTGATGTTTTTTATAAATTACAGCAATGTAAAACAAACAAATATTATTTTACATTGAAAACTTATTCACAACCTTTTAAGTCCTATAATTGTCCTATTACGTAATAGTAATGTCTATAATTATTTTAATAACGTAGGACATCACGGTTCATATATTTAAGAACTTATATACAAACTAACATATAATTCATCAGGGTTTTTAATTTGAACAGAATTTTTGGTTGCATAACCAAACTCAATTTATTTATCTGGTTGTAGAATAAATGGTAATATTTTAGGGTGTTTATTTTTCTTTTGCAATAAACATCATAGTTTTCATGATTTTTTGTAATACTTTTAGAATAAATGTAATATTGCTTTATTATAAAATTTTGGTTTATCGGAAAGCTATCAACTTTACCGGCCAAGCAATCTGTGATTAAGCAGTGAATGTCAGTTTTATTTTTTTCAATACACATCATAAACATCAGATTATAAGTGGGTTAAGTAACGATTGCCATTCCCGCTGTAGTTTAAAAAGTGCAGAAAATTAGCCTTTCTCATATATTTTTCAATTTCTTAAAAAAAAAATGGATTTTAATGTGTCGGCTTTTCAGGAACCCAGGGGTGTAATGAGAATACTGCATTTGGTAAGTCTTTCAATTTTAAAAAGATAAAGTATCTTGTTTGGTAGATATATTTTATGGATTTACTAGTCATGATAATATATCTGATGAACCTGACCATTTTTTAATTTTCTAGGTATTTTCAATTTGTGCATTTTCAACAATAGTTGATTATACAGGCTCTATTACATTCACTCAGAAATCAAATGTTACAGAAGTTGAATTTTCATATCCTTTCAGTGTAGTATTTCAAAAAAAAATTAATGAATCATGCACAGTATCAGTTGCTAACGATTTTTCATCAGATGCAAAATTTTTTGTTGCAACAGGAGTAATATCTCTGCTTTATTCATTAGCCATAATATTTGTATATGCCAAAATGGATGAGACCTATAAAACTAATAAGAACTACCCGCTTTATGTAAGTCCTTTAGCAATTTTAGTTTCAGCTTCAATATTAATTTATGTACCCTATTGTAGTATGAAGTCATAACTGCTAAATACTGAAAGCTTTCTAGACATTTGCTTTTTTTATCCTTTGAGTTTTAGTAAATATTTTATTTTAGGACTTCCTAGTAACTGTTTTTTTGGCAGTTCTTTGGTTATCTAGTAGTGCTGCTTGGGCTAATGGATTAGCAGGTTTAAAGTGGGCAACTAGTCATCCAAATATTAAACCACTAAAGTGTTGCAACAGCTTGACTAGCGGTTACTCTACACTTAATATTTCTGTGGTGAGGCTTTATTATTATTAGTACAATTTAATTGAAATGTACCAAACATAGTTCACATACTATAGTCTCCAATTTTTGTATTATATTTTAAAGGGGAGTCATTCATTTTTTTACACTATATAAATATTATAGTAAGGTGCAATATGTTTAATGAGTATGCTTAATAATAGTAATAATACTTTAATGCTTAATATCTGATTTACTTTGTATGTTAGTAAGATTTATTAGATTTACATATTGCATAAAAACAGAGGCTATTAATATTGTTTTTATAAATCTAGATTTTTGGATTCTTAAATTTCTTCATATGGGCTGCTGATCTATGGTTCTTATACAAGGAAACTGCCTGGTTCCAAGGTGCACAAACCCAAAACAATGGAGGAGTATAAATTAGTCATTATGTATCTAGTACACAACCCTTTTTAATTTTTGTTGTAGTCAATAAGGCATTAACATAATTTTTATATTATATTTTTTTATACATATAAAATGTAATTTATTTACTATAACCTTAACATAACTTAAGTAATGTACAAAATGTTAAGTTTGTAGAGGCACTACTTGATACCTTAAAATGCTTGAGGACTATACCCTTGTTAATAACAAGTATCAAAAGAATAGAGTGTATTAAAACACATATTTTTAGTTTGTTTCGGTATTTTTATATCCCTAAAATATTGTTGTTGACATTAGGTCACATATCCTTCAACTGGTCGCGTTGGTGCGGACGGTAAGGGCAGCGGCCTGCCGATGCTGTGTCGAAACCGCACTGGAGCGGTAGTTGGTTCGATTCCAGCGCTCGGATGGTTGTTTTTCTTTCTTTCTTTCTTCTGTCTGTTTGCTTCCTAAATGTTTGTGATTGTTTCTAGGCAAGAGTATAAAATCCGACTACGAATTACCGCTCAGTCACGCCAGTTAAAGGCTCGGTAAGGCCGGATGCCTTCTGAGAAGTGTTCTGATGCGCCTCTAACCCTAACACTTTACCTTTTTACATATCCTTCAACTATCAAAAAAATCTAATCACTGCTAAATCTCTCTTTGCAACTTGTATTCCATGGTAAGACCAAAATGAATCCCTATGCCATTAACTGCAAAAAGTACAGTAACCCCTCGTCAACCGCGGGGGTTCACTTCCCAACAGAGGGCCGGGAGTTGGCCAGGGATTTTCTGGGGTAACACTTGAAAACAGAAAAATGCAAAATATGTACATATGTGTGTGAATAATTAAGACTATATATATATATATATATATATATATATATATATATATATATATATATATATATATATATATATATATATATATATATATATATATAGATGGTGGTGTAAGAAGAATCTTACACCAAGGGAAATTTGGTGTAAGATTCTTACAATGTCTTCAATTTCTATATATATATATATATATATATATATATATATATATATATATATATATATATATATATATATATATATATATAAACATATATATATATATATATATATATATATATATATATATATATATATATATAAACATATATATATCATATATATATATATATATATATATATATATATATATATATATATATATATAAACATATATATATATATATATATATATATATATATATATATATATATATATATATATATATATATATATATATATATATATATATAAACATATATATATATATATATATATATATATATATATATATATATATATATATATATATATATATATATATATATATATATATATAGAACCTAATATTGGTGAATATCAAGCAGGTTTTCGACCGGGCAGATCCTACCCTGAACAGATCATGAATCTAAAGTTGATTCTAAGACATCAAAAACTGTACAATAAAAATTTCGTCTGTACATTCGTGGATTTCAAAAAAGCATATGATTCTATTGACCCCGAATCTTTATTCCGAATCTTGAAAGAACAAGGACTAGATCTGAAAACGCTGGCAATTATTAAAGCAACGTTAACTAACACAAGGTCAAAAGTTAAATTCATGGGTGACATCTCAGAGCCCTTCGAAATTAAAACTGGTGTGAGACAAGGGGATGGACTCTCGCCACTCTTATTTAACTGTGTTCTAGAAAAAGTAATACAGGAGTGGCGTGAAAAATAGTCGGCACTGAATATTGATCAGCCCATTAAACTGGGGAGAAACAACATCAAAATTGATTGTCTGGCATTTGCTGATGATCTAGCAATTTTAGCTGAAGATGTATTAACGGCACAGAAACAGATTCCTAAAAGAAACAAGTCCGATCGTTTGTGTCCCGTTTGTTGGGAACCCGTGGATTGGGAAGACTGAAAAAAAAAGCTTTTTCAGTCATCAGACAAGCATTGAGAATGCCAAGTGTGACCTTGGCGAAACGTCTGCACTTTCCCAACAAACGGGACACAAACGATCGGATGTACTCCTGGACTTATAGTCTAGCGTATTCTTCCATATATACATACATATATATATATATATATATATATATATATATATATATATATATATATATATATATATATACATATATATATATATATATATATATATATATATATATATATATATATATATATATATATATATATACATATATATATATATATATATATATATATATATATATATATATATATATATATATATATATATATATATATATATATATATATATATAAAAGTAAAACTTATCTTCGAAAAGAATGCTAAATTTTTGGCTGTTTGATTTTTTTTTGGGTCTCCTCTTTGGTTATAGTAGCCTCTCTCTTTGATTGTAGTAGCCCATTCAAATAATTTGAAAACTTTAGGCGTATTTCTAGTGAAGGGTCTTCATCATAGACCAAATTTTGCAACTGTTGCAAACATTTGTTGTAAACTACACTATACTTGTTAAAACACGCCGCCATCTATCTAATCTAATAGACATTCCACAATCAATTGTTATGCGCTTGGTCTTTTCAGGTGTAACCAGCGGCAAATGAGGGTACTAATATTATTAGGTTACTGCTTAGTAAACAGATATTTAACTAGATGTCGGTTTTGTAATTCATCTAATGTCTGATAAAAAAAATGTAGTATAAATGTAGTATAAAAAAAAGTATTTTTCGTGTCTCTAAAATTATCCTTAAAATATTAGGGCCCTAAAAAAATCCCATTCTACATCCCCCAACAATTAGGGATGATGGAACTTCATGGCGGCCATATTTGTTAGAAATTGTCCAATTTTATTACGCAAATTCGCGGTCCCCTCGTACTACTTAACGAACAATTCAGACATATCGTGGTAGTTACTCATTTTCACTTATGAGTCCCGATGGACTTTTCCATGTCCATTTTCTACTAATATTTTTCTTATAGAACGATTTCATAATATAAAGTTCTTGTCCTTCAGCAAAATCAACTAATCTGTCACCTCTATTGTCCCGCTCGCCAGTTCCATATGGGCCAGTTGCATTTTCACCAGTTCTTGCTGTTCCAATTCTGGCATTAAAATCACCTATCAGGATTTTGTACCTACATTTCTCCTTGTATAAAAGCTGGACCACATCA